>PVIH01010158.1:22204-77491 GCA_004025045.1 Sigmodon hispidus | reverse complement strand
CTCCTCTCCCTCCTCCTCCTCTCCCTCCTCCTCTCCCTCCTCCTCCTCTCCCTCCTCCTCTCCCTCCTCCTCCTCTCCCTCCTCCTCTCCCTCCTCCTCTCCCTCCTCCTCCTCTCCTTCCTCTGCCTCTCCCTCCTCCTCCTCTTTTCTTCCACTGATTTCATTACTGCTGCCCACCTGTGCATGAATGTGGGTCATCCAAAGGACCATGGGCAACTTATCAGTAGCCATACCTCCCTCACCCTCCAATGCCGAAAGACTCTCCATTGGCCAGAAGCCATCAGATGTGTATAGCCACGTGAACATGTCTTAAACTGGATCGGCAGAGGATAGACAGGCAATTCAGTGATGCAAATGCAGTTACAACTTTGGACACAGTAATAATGACTGGTAACGTCCCAGCTAGTATGACAGACAGTAAACTCTAGTGACAGGAAGGACTACCTTGATCTTTAAACTAAAGCCGCTCCTTTCAACTGGGGTTAATTCATTTTATTTCTGTTGTTATGACAACACTTCAAAAGCAGCATCTCAATGCTTAGCATTCAGCCATCTTATTACAGATTTGACAGTAATGTGCATACATATGCAGCACTGCTGAGTGAGGCTTAAAAATGTGCCTGGAGGGTAGGGGGTAGCTCTTCAGTACATTGCTCCCTTAGCGTGTGTGAGGCTCTGGCTTCAATCCTCAGTCCCTGGGGGGTGGGATGAGAGGGAGGGGGTAGGGTTGAAGAGCATCATGAGGAGTTTAAAACCTCGATTCCTCTTTTGGCTCTGGCCACAGGATTTCTCTTTATTTTTCTACCCTCAAGAAAATGAGGGCTTGAGGAGTGGAGGGGGGGGGAAACTGTGGTTGGGATGTATTGTATGGAAGAAGAATAAATTAAAAAAAAGAAAGTGAAGGCCCACCCAGGAGAGTGAAGCTTCCAGAATTCCTGTGGGAAGACACTAATTATTCTCACCCTACTCTTTGGCTGAGCACTCTGTTTGTGAACAAAAAATTCTTTCATAACCTAATTTATTTTTCTTTAAAAATATAGCTTATGATTTTTTTTTTTTAAATTGAGACAGGATTTCTCTGTGTAACAGTTTCAGCTGTTCCGAAACTTGTTTTATAGACCAAGCTGGCTTTGATCTCACAGAGATATACCTGCCTCTGCCTCCCAAGTGCTGGAATTTAAGGCATATGCCACCACCTCCCAGCTAGTTTATGATTTTTTTTTATGTGTCTGTATATATAGATACCCCTGGAGGCCAGAAAAAGGCATTGGATCCCCTGAAGCTGGCATTCCAGGAGTTGTGAACTGCCTGGTGGGGTACTGGGAGCCAAACCCGCACCCTTAGGAACAGCAGGTTCTCTTTACTGTGGAGTCGGCTCTCTGAGTCTATTTATGGTCCTGATTACAGCAGGTAGTTTCTGGGAGTCAGTAAACTGGTGTTGAAGTGATCCACTTATGTAAATCTAAATGTACAGTAATCAAGGCTTATTGAAACTCAGAATTATTATGAAAAGTAACAGATGACAAAGGGATGTTGGTGTTACTGTGAATGTGTGACTTGAACAATGCCTACTTGTATTCATACTACAATTTGATAAACACATATAAATGCTTGTTTGCTCTGACATTTTAATTCTGTCTTTCTTTCTTTTGAGAAAACTGTTTCTCTTTTTAGCTCAGGAATGGCCCAGAATTCAGTTTGTAATTCAGATGGACACTAAATTTAAGGCCATTCTCCTACCTTAGTCTGCTACGAGCCTTGATTGCAGGTGTGAGCCACCACACCCAGCTTTAGTATTTTAATTTCTCTGAGCTCACAAATAGGATTATGTTTCCACTAAGGGATGAGTCACAGGAATATTTACCATATTTACATACTTTAAGAGAAAGTAGATAGACCTGCTGTATTTAACTAATTTTCTGTCTTGAAATAAATCTGGATGATAATTTTAATTTGATCTTCTAAAATCTGTGGTGGTTTATTTGAAGTCATGTTAATTATTACTAAATGAAGAAAAACAGGCAGGGGAAAAAAAAGAAAAGAGAAAGATAGAAGAAAATGGTAACAAACTGCTTAGTTGCAGAGTAACCTAGCTTCAGGGTTCGTCCTTTAGAAAAAAAAAAAATGTAGCTCTGGCTTTCCTGGAACTCACTTTGTAAACCAGGCTGACCTTGAACTCACAGAGATTCTTTCCTTCTATCTCCTGAGACCTGGGACTAAATGTGTGTACCTACCTCTATGCCCAGCTAGTTAGCCCAAGGCAAGGCTGTGTGTGTGAGTGTGGTGTGCCTGTATGCCACCATAAACCAGCAGGTACAAAGTTAAGTGGCTTCCCATAGGCTTGTACACATGCTCTCTCTGTTGTAATTTTAGCACATTAATCTGCTGTAATTGGGGTGGTTTCTGCTGGTCCTTGCTGCTACATACCAAGAGGTTGCCGGGTGCAGAACATCTGCAGTTATTCTTGGCTGTCAAAGCCAAATTATTTATCATCAGAATGCAGAGCAGTTATGTGCAAGAGCACAGATGATGCACAAGCAGAGTAATGTGCCTTCCATTGGACACTGAGAATTTCCAATGTCTTGTCCAAAGGATACAAAGCTATAAAATAGTAACAAGATTAAAAAACAACAACAAGCAAACCATCTCTTCCTGAAGCTTTAAAAACAGTGGAGTGTAAAGGAGAAACACAGTCTATGAACTCAGCCCTGGATTTAATGATACAGGGAAAATCCCCAGCACCACAGACAAAAGAATACATTAAAGGCTAACTGATACACATGTGGGAGCCATATTGTTTGTAAGTTGAGCATAAGAAGGCCTTGTCACGTTGTCTCTCTTGAGTTCAAAGAATTCCTACGGTCACACCAACCTGACAGACACCTGGGCTAGAATAAGCTCCTCTCCCCCTCCTTTCCATGCTTACAACACACATACACTCGGAAAGAGACAGAGACATAGAGACACAGAGACACAGAGGGTCCTACTATGTAGCTCAGGCTGGTTTAGAACTTGCAGTGACAGTCCCATCTCAGCCTCTCAAGCACTGAGATGTCTGGCTTGCCTAGTTATTGCTGTCTTTAGCCTATTTATCTAGATGGAAGCCACATCCATTTTTACAGACCAGGAAACTGAGAGGTTGGATGCCTTTTCCTAAGGCTTCTGGAGGTCCTATGGGCAGCTTGATTACCTCCCTACCACTGTCTTCAAATGCTGTTCTCTCCGACAGCCATGCCCCCATCACAGCATGCACTTTGTTCACTGGACTGCACAAGATCATTTGAAGGACTGTTTTGCTTTCTGGGGACTCAGCCCTCACTCTGCAATGCTTGTCCCTTCTTTTTATCATAGTGACAAGTTAGCGAGGAGTCACTTCTGAGATTTGGAACACTTAATATGGTTTAGATATCAGACAATAGGAAAGTTTACTCATTTCATTGGAAATGACATGACATTGGAATTATCAAAGAAAACATCTGTAGCTTCAAGCTGTACATTGAAGTGTGTACCAGGAAAATGAGATGAGTTCTGGTTTGGCTTGCACAGTCACAAAACTAAAGAGATCTATGCGATCTATATAAACTTAGATGACGGATATTCAGGGATTTGCCCTCAGCATTTCTACTTATATGTACATTTGAATAATTTTATCTATTTAATTATGTGCATGCCTCTGTATGTGCACATGCACCTGTGGTTATATGTGGGGGCCAAAGGTCCAACTGTGTTACTTTTCAGGAACCTATATCTCCTCTATACAACACTTGTTAATCTTTATCATTTTTTGAGCTCATCAGGGCAGTGTGAGCATAAGATTGGAGTACCAAAGATAAGGATAATACATGGAAACCTGCTGCACTCTCAGATGGGAAGCAGATGAAGGTGAGTCCACGATGAAAGGGAATTTGTCTGTTTTCTCTGGAGAAAGAAAGAGGATTGGCTTGGCATTTTACATTGACAGATATACCCTATAGAACTTCAAAGAAAACAAGAAGCCACTGTGGGGGTAAAATTAGCTGACTGTAATGAGTTCCATATCTGTATAATTTTCCACTCTATGTGGGCTGACATCTGTATAAACATAGAAAGTCCAAGCTTGGGACTATTGCTCTTGGACTTGGAACAGACCAACAGAGGAGGTTCTATTGCAGCTCCTGTCCTCCAGGAGAAACAAATGAGTTTTCTAGGACTTTAGTCACAGATAAGAAGTCTCATGTTGACAGGATTTGCAGAAACACTGATGCTTTGAGCAAACTGGCTGATGGAACTAGGTCTCATCAGCTCTGCAAAACTGAAATGATGGAGAGTTTCTATGTAGGGAAGTTGTTCAGGCTACATGACTGATGTCTATACAATCATATTGAGTTTCTAAAGAGTCTGGGACCAAATACTGGAGCCGACAGCCTAGTGGATATCAAAATCAATAGAAAGAACTGACTTTTGTCTGGGTGGCTACATGGCTGTTCACATCTCACATATCAGTAAAGGGCCTCAGTGATGCCTTTATGAGAACATGAGCCTGCATATTCTCAGTACTTTGACCTCATAGAAGTCTGTGAATTACAAGGGACAGTTATTCACATTCTTCCACACATAGGGAAACTGACCTTCAGGCAACTGTTCCAAGAAAATAGATGGCAGTACTGAAACCAGACTCAGCCATGGTCCTCTTACCCTTCATCTCCATTGTCCCTTAGCTGAGATATGCAAATTCTACTACAACTTTCATATTTTCATTGTTTCTTCTCTCCCTAGCCGAATTCTCCACCCCTATTCCTCCCCCAGGAAGGGTCTCCTGTAGTTCAAGCTGGATTTGAATTTCCTATGTAGTAGCCAAAGATGACATTGAACTCCCAATCTTCCTGGTTCTACCTCTGGAGAGCTTAGATTATAGGTGTGAACCACCATCCATACTTTTCTTTCCCCATTTCTTAAGGAGACCCCACCAACCTGAACGGCAGGATTGCCAGTCTACAAACATCATCTGTCTATACTAAACCATTACTCTTACGGTTGGAGAAGACTAGGTGGGTCTCATACGGCATCTCTGTACTCTGTTCCTTTATTCTCATACCACTCCCTACCACGAGGTTGCCTGTTAAGTGTGGATGGCCCAGTGTTGTGCTAACAATGTTTCAGGTTCACCCAAAATAGACAGGTTATCTCTGATGCTCAAGGGGCAATGCCCTGTACCTTATCTCATGTAGTTAAGTCCAGAGAGTTACATGCATTCTTAGAAACTGAATTACTGGGTCTACCTATACTAAAATAAGGGCCCTATGTCTCAATCTCTGTCTCTTGAGGCTACCAGTAAACACAGGAGTCAAAAGAGCATTCTCCAAACTGGCTGCACAGTAGAATTCCCTGGGGAGATTCTTTTTAAAACATTGTTTTAGACTCATTCCCAGAATGTCTAACCTAGATGATCTGGACTGGGACTTGGACATAAGGCTTAAAATATCTTCCAAGAGCTTAGGGTTTCTTCATGCACACATGTAGGCTGTAGTAAGCTGAGCCACATTTGACCCCTGAGTCCTTAACGGTCTTTAGTCATATGATGCCAGCTCCTTTGTAAGATACTTGTAAAGGATTTGCAAGTCTTTGCTAGACTTTTAGCAATTTCTGAAATGGCCTTAAACATACTTCTGCCCTTCTGTCCATGTAAGTAGGAAAAGTGGTGTTCTCAGCACTCATGATCATAAAATCAAAATCTTGGTCCACTCAGAGCTGCTGAAGATGCTCTGTCTTACAGAATCAAATATTCTGCCAATGTTTATTTTTTTATTTGACTAAATATGAATATCCATATTCTTAGTATGTAAGCTGATTTTCACCAAGAAATGGCAAAGTATATGTATATGAGAAATTTTTTTTCCAAATTTATTTATTTGTAATTGCATATACTTGTGTGTGGGGGTGGCGTATGTACACATGAATGCAGGTGCCCATAGAGGCCAGAGGTGTTAGATTTTCTGGACCTACAGGTGGTTGTGACTGGCCAGACAGAACTAGAGTCCTTTGCAAGAGTAGCATGTGCTCTTATTCACTGAATCATTTCTTTAGTCTCTAAAGGGTTTGCTTCAAAATTAATTTCTTTGTAATTTATTATCAGTGAATGTCTGATCTCTACTCTTACCGGGTATACCTATATGCCTGGGAGTGCATAAATCTTTCTCTGGCGAAGGATTGTGCGTGGGAAAGCTCTCAGATTCCCTGTTCTCCAGTACCATTTGTCAGGTTTTCAGCGAACACCCTCAGGCAGTCAGCTGGCATGAGCATTTTCTTTTTGAAAGGACACATTCATGTTGCATGCTTCTGAAACATCGTCCCAGACTTTGGAATTGAAAGCACTAAAGGCGTTGAGTGTAGGCGTTGAAGACAGTCAAATGGGTTGAGTAGAATTCGGAATGGGAACCAGGCAACTTCTTTAAAGAATGACACACATTCTCCTAAGAATGTATTTTGATCTCTAGGAGGGATAGGATTTTTCTGTGTACCAAAAATATATTATTTGGCAGGCTGGGCCTATTGTTTTTGAGTCAGCAGTGCGGGTGTTCCAGTTCTGAGAGCAGATGCCCTCCAACTGTTCAGACTTGGGTATTCAAGGCCAAGAGAGAAGAGGCCACACTTGGACAGGTGGCTGGACAGTGGCAGTCACTGCACCCCACCCGCATGCACCCTTTCGCCACCCTCTAGAGTAGTGCTAGAGGTGGGGTAGGGATAGGATCACTGTGGGACACAATTAATATTCACAGCAGGAAAGAGCAAGCATTGCATTCACCAGCTTCATTTTCCTTAGCACCTCCAGAATCAGCACAAAATGTGGAAGCAGAGCATTAGTCTCAGAACATGCAAAACAGCTCGGCTTTGCACATGTACCGGTATCTCTGTCCTGAATAACCACAGCTTTCACCAATAGAGGCCTTGTGGGATAGACTTAGAGACAGTTCCAGCAGTGTCCTTAATAACAGATAGAGAGAGTGAGGGAGTGAAAACAGGGAAGTGGCCAGATCTTCAAGGCTAAGAACACTCACACAGTATGTGGGTCATTGGTTTGCAGTGACACTGTGGCTGTGGGTCCTTTCTTTGGAAGAGTGCCCTCTCCTTGGCTTCCTCTTCTGTAAGATGTCCATCATAACATTTGTATCCTAATTTCTGAGTATTAAAAAGACATCAAACCTGCCAAGTGGAAATCTAGACACTAAGTAGATGCTCAGATAAACCAGTGCCTGCTGTTTCCATCATCACCTCCACCAAGGCTGCAGAGACAAAGGACCTTGCCGAGCAATGATAACTGTCAGTGTTGATACTGCTCTGTGCTTTGCTAATCAATCTGGTCCTTCCAGAACTTAAAGTCTCAAGTGACAAATTCTGGTAGTTATGAGACCACTGAACAGCTGAGACCACTGAGCAGCTACGACCACACAGTTCAGCCAGGACCCCCTGTGAGGGACTGTGGGGCTTGGGTCAACTATCTTTAATGCCTCCTGCTAATACTTCTTGACCTGATTATAATGAGTAATTTTGGCCTAGATGAAATTATATCACTTTTTCCATAAAAGGGCAATTAATAGCCAAATTTAGATATTTCTTTTTATAATATTTCTTTTCCTTGCCATTTTTAGATCTTGGGAGAGCTTCAGGGAGAGATAAGAATACAAGGCTGAAGACCAGCAAGTACAGGGCCACTGTCTTTGAACCTTGCTGCAATGCTTTTGGATAACCAGATCCCCTGATTTCCTTCATTAGGACAATTCTTTAACAATTCATCACTAAAAAGGTTTGTCCTCCAGGGAACACACACACACACATACACACACACACACACACACACACACACCCCTGTATGCCTCTCACCTGCCTGTGAGGAAGCTCAGAGCAGAACCTGCTGCCAAATCAGAGCAAGATCTTTGTTATTGCTTTAATTTGGTGCTGGGATCACAGCAGCCCCAAAGCTCTCTATACCAGGCTACCTCTGCAGCCTATAGGCTCTTTGTTGTTTGTTTGATTGACTGAGACAGGACCCCACTATGTGGCACTAGCTGGTTAGGAGCTTGCAATACAGAGTGGGGTGGCCTCAAAGTCAGTCATTCCTCTTGCACTACTAAGTGTTGCGATGACAGGTGTGTACCCCCGGGTTCTAAGTGAACTCTATTCAAGCTTTGGTCTCCTCTCAATACCACAAGCCAGTTCCCAGAGGCGTTCTCAGCCTGACTCAAGTCATCGGGAAATTTCCATCTGTGTTCTTTTATGGAGCCATAATTTGTTCCAGCTGCTTGTTTGAGTTTTAGATTTTGGAAGCCACTGCTTCATGGAGGTTCTGGGACAACGTGGGAAGCAGTTGCTCATCATAACTGAAAACACCCCCTGAATCTTGATAAGGGAAATCATTGTCAATCCCACCATGTTATTCTCAGAAGAGAAATTATACACAGGCCAACATGGAGCCCATGAAGATAAATTCCCTTGTGCTGATTTGAAAAATGGAAACTTCTGGAAAAGATCAAATACACATTAAGTTGGTGAATCACAGCTATTGTTCCAGAAATAATATTCAAATATAGTCAGTCTCAATCAGAGAACTCTATTTGTGATGCAAATCAAAGGGTATATACCAGAAAATACTTCTGCTTCACAAACCAATGCTATTTTGCATATCATTTAGATTGGTTATCACTTTAAATCTTTTTGGATAAAGACACAGAAGGGTAAATTGAGCGTGTATTAACAAGATTTGACAGTACTCATTTTTCTTCAACTGCAGGTAATTATCCTGTATAATTCTCTGATGCATAAATTAAAGCCACATAAATTAACAATGGTCTTGTTTTCCTACATTCAGTAATTAAGACAAAATTGATCAAGGGCTATTTTACATGTGAACATGGAGCCAGGAATAAACCTCCTCATCAAAGGAAAGGAATGATTCCCTTTCTTCTGGTTTTCTCCACTGTCTCTCCTGCTCTGCACTGGTTTAGATCTCTGAGGCTCATCTGAGAGACTGTCAGGTACTACTGGTTTGTCATTACTTCTCAGGATACATTAACAATGATGCAGTAAGTGACCATTTCACCCCAAAGTTGCAGGCACTTATTTCCTTGATCATGTGGAAAAAGCTTCTCTGTGAAGGCTCTGGAAGAGCCAGAGAACCTCAGCCCACGTGGACAGACTGAGATCTGAGTTGCTAAGCCAAGAGACCTGACAGCCACAACCCAGCTGAGTTATGTGGGAGAACTCTGGCTTTCTCAGCTTCTTGCTGACTGCTAGTTGCTGTGGGAACCAGAGTTCTGCTTTTGGAGTCTTTGTGTATTTATATTCATCATTGCCATCGCCTGGACTTGGAGCCCACCTGGCCTAGGTTTCAAGCTGGGCGGCTTGCCTTTTAGTAGTTTTGTAAAGCCATAATTTTATCTTCTATCAGGTGGTGAAAGCAATTCCTGCAGGTTATCGTGAAGACTTGATGAGTTAATACACATGTCTAGAGCATCACAAATGCTATTGAATGATAGCTATTATTATTGGCATTATAGATGAAGTTTTTATTTAGATTGGCTGTTTCAACATGGAAGAAGATGTGTGTCAACATTGAACATGAAATGTGTATGCACGAAGCTGTCACTCAGCATTCGTATCTATTGCTCCTCCCTTTCTTCCTCTTTTTTCTTCCTCCCCTGGCTTTCCTTCTGGGGGTTGGGGATAAAATAAGGTTTTGCTATGTAGCCCCAGCTTAGCATCAAATCTGTAGTGATCCTACTTCCTCTGCCTCCTGAGTATCTTTTCCCCACATATACAGGAACTTATATGGGGACCAGAGAGATGGTACAGCAGGTAGAAGTGCATGCTGCTTTTGCAGAGGACCAGAGGTTCTGGTGTGGCTCACAATACCCTGTAACTCCAGCTCCAGGGGAGCATCCAAGGGCGTTTGCACTCACATTAACATACCCTCGGCCACACACAATACACATAACTTAATACAAAAAAATCTTTAAAATAAAAACTTATGTGCATAGTTTAGTCATATTTATTCTCCCCAACTAGATCATAAAGGAGAGAGACTAGCCTGAAGGGGGATGTGCTATCCCCTCCCCTTCACTCAGAACCTCCAGCTTGCTGACTACAGCCACACTTAGAGAAACATCTTGATGTCACCCTTTAGCTTCTTCTTGAGGCTATTTTCTTCCATCAGTAGGGAAGAGCCATTTTGGAACACAAAGCAAAATAAATAGATGTTTTTTAAAAAAAGCATCTGGGAAACATCTTACTGAGGAGAAATACACACCGAAGATGAAGATCCCAAAAAAGAAAGTGACCCTCCAATGAAAAGAACATCCCGTGTCGCCGCTGTCCTATTTTAGGGCAAAGAGCAAGATGACGTGATTCAAAGGACAAACTTTTTTTTTTTTTAATGTCATGGGAGCCTGAAAAGGAGAAATTCCCGACCCCTTCCACCATTTTATAGAACAAAGCATTCTGAGTACATCAGATAAAAAACAGTCATTTCAGACCCACCCTGAATGTTTGGCTGTAGTTGAGTTATTGAGAAAAAGTGGCAAAACAAATCACCCTCCCCTTTCTAGCTTATCTAGGCTTTCACTGCCCAGGCTAGTAAGGTGGGCAGCCCAGGTAGAGGGGCCTCAGAGAGCAGGTAGAATGGGTGTCCACCTATCCTTTCTTACACGCCAACATTCTGATCGTGGACAAAATCATTTATCTTTTACTTTTTTCTGAGGTCAGGTCTTATAGACCCCAGGCTGGCACTCCAAATTCCTCTGCTTTTACTATCTAGGTACCTGGATTATGTGTGTGGACCACCACAGGTGATTTATACTTCCTAATTTGTGAAATCAGAAGCATTGTCATTACATCACTGGGTTGTTCTGTGTTTTGATGAATGATGGAAGGGACTGGAGAGATGGTAAAGGGTTTGACGGTCAAGAATGAGGACCTGAGTTCAGATCCCCAGCCCACCAGTCACCCACTGGGTGGGGTTCTGTGTCTGTAACCTCAGCAATGAGGAGGCAGAGACAGGAAGAACCTTGGTCTTGCAGGCCAGCCAGATCAGCTTACTAAGTGAGTGCCAGGCCATTGCAAGACTCTGTCTCAAAAAACAAGATGGAGAAGTGATGAGGGAGATGCCTGACATTGACCTCTGGCCTCCACACACACTGCAATGTATGTTTACATGTTCACACACACACACCGTGCCACACAAAATAAAGTAGGACAATAGAGGTAAGAACCGTAAACTATAAAGAACTGAGTAAAGCAGAAAGTCTCTTCATTCACACTATTACTGTGTACTTCTCCAAACCGCAGTGCCTTGATTTCATGTGGAGCAACACTAAACTTTAGACATCAAGGAAGGAGGTACAGACAGAAGCCATTGAAAAGAGAAAAAAGTATCAGCAATTCTGGGGGATGGGGATGGGTGTGACCAGAGTGAGGAATTGCCTCTAGGGCCACATCTCATCAGTCCCTCGTCTTCTTTCTTTCCATCTGCACAGAGGACTCCTTGTTTGAGGATGCTCCCCAGAGCAAACATTTACAGCCTCTCTATTACCTACACAGAGGGAGCTGAACTTCAAGGAGCCCTCTGGAATCTTCTGATTCAGTGTTGGACTGGTTGCTGAAAACTTCTCCTCCGGACCAATAAACTAACTGCCCCCTAACCCCAGCAAACTAACCACAAGGCACATTATCTGCTGTTCATGAAAAACTCAAGACTGAGTTCTGGGACTCATACCTGTAATCTCAGTACTTTGGAGGCTGAGACAGGAGGATTGCTGTGAGTTTGAGACCAGTCTGGACTCTAGAGTAAAATCTTGTTAAAAAAAAAAAAAAAGAGTTTCTTAGCCAGTACTGAACTGGAGGAAGAGCTGGGTATCAGAGCTGGGCTGGTTCTACCATGGACCACTGTCCTGTTATCTACCTCTGTAAAGACATGCTGCGATCTTCATTGACCTCATTCTGCATTTGTTAGAACTACTTGGGCTATTTATCGTTAGGTGACCACTTATTCCAAACATGCAGTGTCCTGAAACAACCACAGTGAGTCATGAACTTCAGATGGCTCTGGATCCAGGTCTTATCCAGATGGCGGTAGGTCATGGAACATTAAGAACCAATGTTGGTATGGCTGACTGGGGCCCCATTCTCCTCAAAGCCTCAGGTCTGTCTATGTGGTCAGCTAGCCCAGGCTTCCTGATAGCATGGCAGTCTCAATGGAGACAGTTGGCATGCTGGCTTCCAGTTTCACGAGCTGTCATTCCAGCTGACAGAGTGGAAATTGAATTATCTCCTAGAGAGAGGTGCGGTGCCATTTGTAATCCCAGCACTCAGGAGGCTAAAACAGGAGGATGCCTCAAGTTTGAGGCCAAGAGACTACATTGTGAGCTCAAGCCTGGGCTATAGAGAAAGATAATCTGTAAAAAACAAACGAGCAAAATTGCATTTTGTGATCTGAGCTTAGAAGATATCTTTATTTCATGTTTGTTAGTGTTTTGTCTGCATGCATGTCTGTGTGAAGGTAGCAGATCCCCTGGAACTGGGATTATAGACAGCTGTGAGCTGCCATGTGGGTGTTGGAAATTGAACCTGGGTCCTCTAGAAGAACAGCCTGTGCTCTTAATCACAGAGCCATGTCTTCAGTTCTAGAAGATATATTCTTAAATAAGGTATAATAGTATATTTCTATAATTCCCACTGGCAGGTGGTTGGCAAGATGATTGTGAGGTCAAGGACTTGAACAAGTTCTAGGCTACCCTGGGATGCTTAGGGAGACCTCAGACAATAGCAGTAACACCAGACACCAAAAAACATCATGTTCTCCATCGATCTGAAACGTTGCAACACTGAAGAGACAGACATAGACTCCCATCTCTCTGTCAGGGGAGCACCAGAGTACTTCCTTGTGAGAAGGTCTTATGGGGAGAAGGTAATGCTGAGGCCATCTGCACTTGTGGCTCAGGGCAGAGCTGCAGTAAGTCAGAACCTGGCCCTAATAATGATGATTTTGTGCAAAGCGCTTACTCTCTGGACAGTAACTTCTACCATGGTGAAGTGGGCAGCTATTGGAAGCCTCCTTCCTCCCTATTCCCCTTTTGCCTTCATGACTTAGAGACATTTGTTAAGTTTCCTAAAAATCTCAGGCATCCACTTGTGCTTTGCCAAGTGCTACTATTCCTCACTAAAGCATAGCATGCTGGGCATATTCATCAGTGGCTCTCAAAAGCTTCATGACTTTCTGTGACAGCTGAAGGGTTATGTATGATTGGCATTCAGTGTCACATTGGCCACTGCTCCAAGCCTTTAATGCACCTTCTTGTATTGAAAGTTGGAAATGGAAAATACTATTTCCCAGGATCCTCTGCAACTACATTCTTTCTATGTAGGAAGAGACTCCATTGGGCTATTGTGAACTTTGAGGGTAGATGTGAGTGGGAGGGTATGGATGTTGCTTTCTAGGGCTGTTGTAACCATGGTACCTAAGCTAGCAGCATCAAACACCATCACACACTTATGAGCGTATAGCCCTCAAGGACTGAGGTCTGCAGTGGGTCTTACTAGATGGACTGGCGAGCCAATGCTCCTTCCTGGAGCCTACGAAAATCTGTTTCCTTATCTCTCCTAGCTTCTAGGGGATCCCTGGATTTCTTCTCCCAGGCTCCTTCCCTCAGCTTCAAAGGCAATAACTTTGGTTCTGACCTTCTGTCCAGAGAGCCATTTGTTTTCTTTGCTTTTGAGGATGCATTATTTGGACTGTGCCCAGGATATGGCTAAATCCTTGACTTAATCATATGGGAAAAGGCATATAGGGTCACAGACTTTGTAGGTCACAGAGGTCTGGCATGGACATCTTGAAAGAGAGAAAGCATTATTTTGCATACTATTCTTGGACCAGTCGCTGTACGAATCTCTTTTTTCTTGTGGTAGCTTTCTGGTAGTTGTTTCCTGGCTATGCCAAGAGTCTTTCACTCAAATCCCAGGCAGCTTCTTGATACTAAATCAGTGGGGACATTTATGGCTCAGTTACAAGTGTGGCTTACAGAGTGTAGCCTGTGTATACTTCCTTGGCTTGTCTGTCCATATAATTCTGCAAACCATCTTGACTTTATGACCTATCTGCTGATTGGATTCTCCTCTCTGCAACTGAACCCTGGTGAATGCTGAATTCCCTGTGTGTTTGTCTGTTATCTGGGATCCACCTCTACCTTTCCCAAGCTCTAGTTGTCCCCGAGGATGAAGCATCATCAAGAAAATTCTAAGTTAGACTGCAGTGAATGAAGAACATGGATCATATCCACGTGGCTAATGCTGCCAGTGACCTTTTAAATGATCCTGCCATTCAAGGATCAGCCTTTAGCCTGTCTGTCAACAGGGTACCCAGTGTGGGAACACATTAATTGGAAAGAAAACTGTTAAAGTCAAGGTCATTCTAGAACTTCATGTGTTGCAATGAGTAAAGAAATCAAATGCCATGTGAGGATTAACCTCTTGGGAATTAATTGGTCTAGCTCCAGGAATATGTCCTGGGCTCTGTGCATCACAGCCCATTGCCCTGTCCCCTCCTTCCCTTGCCTCCTTCCAAGAGCACTCCTGAAGGATGAAGCCCTACATAGGCAAGCTGAAGAGAATGTAGTCATTGTTTGTTAGGTTTCTTTCAGAACAATCAGCTTGTGAGGCAACAGAGCAGTCTCAGGGCTACAGGGGAAAGCCAGTAGCAATAAGCGAGGCACAAACACAAGAAAGTGTTAAAAGACATTGTTTGTCTATGTGTAAGGTGTTTTGTAGTGCGGTCACGGCCCAACCTTGCTCTGATATCACTAGCATTAATAACAGCCTATTTCATAACTGTTCCCAGGACTTTCCCTGCCTTCTCCCGGCTGGCCCTTAGCTTCACTGTCTCTTTTAGGTTCAAGCTCTTAAATTCAGGTTCACAGGTGGTTAATTAGTAGTTGATGTGTTTCAGTGGCTAGGTACAGACCACAGGGCACAGGAGCAAGCCGGACATGCCCTCAGAACCCCCAGGGAGCTCGCTGGTCTTTTTATCTGGTAGTGTTTCTTTCCCTTTCCTAAGAGGCATGGCTTTCTCTGACCTAACTTGGCCTTTCGCTTAGGGTGCTCACCCTCTTCCTGTCCAAACCTCAACGCTTCTGAGTGAAGGAGTGTGTTTGCTATCAATAGCCATCTTACAACATATGCAACATGTATATCCACAGGGCTATGGTCTGAGTGTGGTTCCTGTGTCTTTCAAGGATCCCAGAATGTCACCATTGGAAAGCGGTGGAACTCTCCAATGTTGGGACCTAGTGGAAGGTCCGTAGGTTAACTGGAAGCATGCTTCTGGAGAAAGCATGGCATGCTAGCTCTCCCCATTTCTGACTCAAGATGTCTCCATTTCTCAAATACTTGCTTATCAGAGAACTATCTGCCACGGGCATTGCATTCAAGAGGTGGCTATTCCCAGGTGCCCACAAGGCCATCTGGACTTTTAGCCCTTGAAGCCATGAGCTAAGTGAGTCTTTCTTTACTTCATAAGCATTCTGTATCATTTATTTTGTTATCATGACAAAAAACTGACTAACACATGGGACAAACCAAGCTATATAATCCCCCAATTGTTCCTTCCCTCTTCTCGCTGGATCACACTTCCTGGAAGTTATAACTGATACTTTAGATTGAAGGACAAATCTCACTTTGGCAAGATCCCAAGTACTTGTTCAGCAAATACATGCATAAGCAGAATAAAAAACAAGTATTCCCTTAAACTATTTAACAATGGACTTTTAAAAATGTACTTCACAATTAAAAGTCATTGGTAATCAAGTTTTATATGGATTTTAGGACAGTGTAAATTTTTTTTACACTGTTTTAGGAGAGTGTGGAGGTCATTCTCTTTGTTCTTGCTTTGGCTGGGAGCTCATTTGGGTCTTATCAAAGACAACACAGAAACACTGTGTCTCATTTCGATATGGAAAAAAAATCTAATTTCCCTTTTCATTAGTGTAATGAATGTGAAAGCATTCAAACCGGCCCCCACCCTGTGGCTATCGGTGTCATGTAAACAAAGAACAATAAAACAAACTGGACCGACTTTTCTTCATGGTAGTCTGGGTTTCCTTAGAAAGCGGGAAAACTCTCAAGGAGCTATAAGTAAATAGATCTTTCCTAGATAGATGCCACACTCAGAAAAGCATCTATTATTTTCAGGGACTGTTTCCAACCCAAGAGGGATAAGCCTACTGTGACCAAATCAACCAAACAAAGACCGTTAGCCCAGAGAGGAAGCTTGTGGCTTCAGAGGGGAGGTGTGTGCGAGGGACCCGGACTCCTGGGTATTTCTGAATTAGCTTATTCAAGATCTAGGATGGACTGTTCCTTGGAGTCCCACGAAGGCTCGCTCTCCTGCTCCTAACTGTGGTTTTCAGAGGGAGCATGCTGTCTTGAGAAACTGAATACAATTTGACAGCTCAGGGGAATGAAGCTCAAGCAGGGCTCCGCTGGGACACAGAAGTGCAGCCTCATTAATCCTTTCTCTTTTCTGAACAAATCTTCCTAATAATCACATTGTGGGCTGTTTACATGACAACTACTCTAAGACATCATTTCATGATGAGGATTGTCTTTGGGGAACCAATTACTTGCTTATCTGTACCTCCTCACCCACCACCCCACCCCCACCCAACTCCCTCCACCCATTGTCTGATTTCAGTTGGTATTCTTTTCTGGTTGAATGGCCTCAAACACAAGCTCTCCCCCCCACACCTTGGTACATTAGAATAACCCTGGTAAAAGATCTATCTGTATGCAAGCATGAAGCCCTGCTTAGTGCTAGGCACAAGAAGCCCGGATGGAAAACTGAGTCTGCCATTGCCCGAGGATCACTCATTGTGCAGATAAAACTTTTTCGTACACTCCCATTTCCTCTTAAGAAAAGCAAGAGACTGGGTTGGGACTTCTTGTTTCTTTTCAGAATAAAAATAAGACTGCATTTTAATTTTTCCAGCCTATTGAATGCATGGCTACTAAAATAAAGCACTTGTCTGCAAACTCCTTAACCCGAAGGATCATTGTAAGAAAGCTGCAACCATTACATGTAAAATCTGAAAGCCATATTGTCTACTCTCCACAGCTGCCCTTCTGTGTTCGGGTCTCTTAACAGAGGTGGGGTAGATGCACGAGAGGGGCTGGGGAGATAGCTCATTCTAAAGTACTTGCCTCACAAGCAAGACCTGCTTTTGACTCCCAGGACTCATGTCAAAAGCTGGATATGGTGGTGCATACCTGTAATTTTGGGGCTAAGAATGCAGAGACAAGGAAATCCCTGGAGCTCCCTGGCCACTTAATCTTGCTGAATTGATGAGCTTTAGATTCGGTGAAACTGTCTTAAATAATAGGTAAAGACTGGAGAGGAAGGCACCAGACGGAACATGAAACACCAACACACACAGATGCAGAGAAGGAGAGAATAAGTGGGTGGTTTGGTTATGTTAAGAAGGAGGTAACATGGTTGATATTGTAGTTGAGCCCTGAGCTCTATCCTAGTAGGGATGGTTTCATGTTATCGAGTGAAGATTTAGTTATCACATCTGTCAGGACCTCATTCGAAAACCTGAAGCCTGGATGCTATTACAGGTATAGCACCCAAGATCTAAACAATAGACACAAAACCTAGCTCACTTGGTACATCTCACTCCTGAAAGGGCACAGGTCCCTTCTGTGCTAGAAATAACTCTACTTTGTAATTAACAAAGGAAGGGAGCCATTTATGGAACCTGTGTTTGGGTAATCAGGATGCCAGGCAAGTCCTCTGGCCACACTTTCAATTTTCCCTCTCTCTAGTTGGGCATTTCTTTATATTTATACTGAGGGCAAAATATTCAGAGCAAAAACATCTCACATCAGAGTGTCAGAGGATGAGAACAACACTCCTCAGGGGGCTTTTGGAAAAGCAACACAAGCAATGTTTTGACTAAACAGATTCTCCAGTGTTCCTTTTAAGATGGGTGTAGTCAACTTTTGGACAACAAATGTATTAATTTCCAGGGCAGAAGTCAGCCTGTGGCTTTATTTCCACTGACGGACCTCAGGGGGCAGGAACTCTGATGTTGAAGGCTGAATTGAGCAGCAGACAGAGAAAGGGAAAGTCATTTCCTCAAGCTACTGTCATCCCAAGCACACTCATCCCTGCAATTTATTTCCAGAGCGGGAGGGTGGCCACCGGCTGCTTTACAATTAATTGCTGGCGACTAGACTGAGGATGCTGGTTCTCTGCGGGGAATTATGCCCTAACCTCTCCTACCAGATACGAGGCTCCGTGGAGCTAACCCTTATGAATGGGAGTCTCAGAGGCTGCAAAGTAGCCTAGTAGGAATTCGGGATGGGAAGGAGGAGCTAGGTAAACCTGATCCCTTCCCCCTCCCCAAACAACAACAACACAAGCCCAAAAACAAACAAACAAAAACCTCCCTCAAACAAAACCAGCCAACCAACAACAAAAACAACAACACCAAAAGGAAGAAATGACTGTGTCAGGAAACAATGGGCGGGTGCTCATATCTTCAAGGGGAGCTGATTTTTTTTTTTTTTTTTTTTTTTTTTGACAACCACATTGTTTATCTGGCCGAAGCGTTGCCATTTCTTCACAGTCACTCATGCAGCATATAGGTAGGTGTCCCCTGGACCAGAGACCCTGGACCAGGCTGTGGCGCCTACTCTGCCCCACCCCCACCCCACAACCCATCAGTTTTCTCCCTCAGGAGCTGTTACTGTCCACAGGTCTGTCCCTCTCACACCGCAGCCTGCTCCCTCCTACAGTGAGGGGTCTGTACGGCTGCCCACGAACCTGTGGGAGGGAGCTATGAGGTAAGAAATAGCTTGAAACACGAAGGCTACAAAACCTGGCCTTCCTCATCACGTTCCACACCACAGACACCTGCTAGGGCTGGAGTGTCCCCAGGTGTGACCCGGTCCCCCAGTCTCTCCAAACAGCTTAGCATCAAAAGCAGCACATTTCTTCTGGCTTGCCCCTCGTCCCCATTCCCACCGTCGGGCTTCACGTGGCCAATTTGAAGCAGCTGGGTTCCAGGCTAGCTCACTTGCTCAGTCTGGAGGCACATGAAGCCCTCGGAAACTGAGATCCTTCCTCTGAGATGGATCACCCGTCTCTAGTGGGTGCTCGCTCAGAAGTCTTTCGGTAGCCAAGGATTCACCCACGATCCCACCCGCGGATTCTCACACTCGCGCTTCTCTCAGGCCACAGGGATTCCTCTTTCCCCTGAAAGCCTCAGCCCTGGGTAGCCACAGGCTTCTCTAATCTTCTCAGCCAGTCTCTCCGTGGCCCGGGACACCCTTCGGGTCTGCCTGCGCTAAGCGTGTGGCTCCTCTCAGCAACTTCCCTTCTCCTCCCCGCCCGCACCAGACTCCCGGATTCGCCAGGACCGAGGAAGCTCGGACATCCAAGGCTTCATTCAAGTTCAGGACAGCCCTCCACACTCCCACCTCCTCGAGGAGAAAGCAAACATCAGACGCAGAGAATGTCTTTAGGAGAGAGGCGCATGCACCTACTTGCAGAGAACGCTCCTGGTGCCCGGAGACGCTTAGTGCCGGGTGGCATGTACCACCTCGGCACCCACGCGCCCGCCCTTCGCTGCCTGAACCTCCGGCTCCACGGACAGCCTGTGCTCGCCTGCTCCTCCAAAGCACAAGGAAAGGGTGACAGTAGTGGCCCCAGCGTTCGGGCGTCGCTCCAGCTGCCGTGCCGCCGGGGCGAGCGGACGCGCGGTGGCTGAGCGTGGAGCGAGCGCGGCGGCGGAGCCGGCGGCGGGGAGGCGCGCACGCGGGGGCTGGCGCGTCACCCGCGCGGGGAGGGAAGAGGAGGAGGAGGAGGAGGAGGGCGGGTGGAGACAGCTGCTTGATGATCCTTTCAGCCAGACTCCTTCAGGCTGCACTTGGGTGCTTGCCTACAGCTGATCGCCAGCACGCCAGGCTCCGGGGCACTCGATTGTGGCGAGGCTTCCGAGGACTCCGTGGTAGGGGAGTTGAGCAAGACCGGTGGACTCGGAGCATTAAAGGAGACAAGAGTACCTGTGAAGCCAGCCCTTTGGGAATCTCAAAAAGGGCAGTGCATTACAAACGATGAGGTTGGGGAAGGCTTTGCTCAGTGCTGGGGAGTGAAGTTCAAGGCTCAAGGCAGGAGTTATGCTGGAAAGCCCAGCTGGAGACGACCTCGGAGTACAGGCACTCAAGGGCTTGTTTGGACAGAGATCTCACAATAATAGGGAGGAAACAAGGTTTTTGTTTGTCTTTAGTTTCCCCCTCTTCTTTGTAGATTAGAAAAATACATAAAGTTTTCAAAGTGTAGGTGGGTCTGACAGACAAACATTTCATAAAAAGGTCCTTTTGAAGCTGGGTGTGGTGGCACTAAAAAGAGACTGGTGGCAAGTTCGATGCCAGCTTGAGCTGTATGTAGTGAGTCCAAGGCCAGCATGGGTTACTAGACTATCATATGAGACCCTGTCTCCTACTGAAAAAAAAAAAAGTGTGTGAGTGAAGTGTAAGAGATGAAGATACAGAGAAAAGGGTGGACTCTGCCTTCATCTTTAAGTAGGCAATCCTCACCAGGCCCCATCTGTCAAACTGTCCCAGTCATATAACCGTGTAACTGTAATTCATAAAAATCAAATCCTTCCACAAATGCATTTATCCCATTCCAAACAGAGATCTAGTCACTATATTGTGTAGCTATAATTCATAAAATCAAATCCTTCCACAAATGCATTTATCCTATTCCAAACAGAGATCTAGTCACTTTGTGAGGACATTAGAATCAAAAGGTATAAACCTTCCTTGACCAACAAGGATCATGAGGGGAGTCAATGGCAGCACCAGGAAATCTGAACATCCTCAGTCCTGGAATACAAGCAGCCAAATCATACTCCACCTAAGGATACAGTGAGACTACAGAGATCACCCAAGGGAGAACACCAGTCTCATCTCTTTGCCCTGGGCCATGATGGGTGGCTTGAGAAGAGTTTTGCAGTCTGTCCTTTCCAGTTGCATTGCCCAGATACTTTCTCATCAGCACCCTACCTTCCCATGTGGACATTCTTTCCCAGGAGGAAAATGTCAGTCAGATGGCATGACATCCTAGCACAGAGGGCAAGTCTCTGTACATGTCTGCATGGGTGTTCTGCTCAATGCAGAAGTCCCTACTACATCAATCCTTACAATACTAAACATACACTTTATGATGGTCCACGTATCCCCTGGGCATTGGGTTGTTTACACCTGGCTATTATCTTTCAGTATTCTGATTCCTACTTTATAGATGGGCAAACTAAGGTTAAAGGGAGTTTGCATAACTTGTCCAAAATGATCTGGCTTAATCAACTTTAGGTGCAAATGCAAAATACCATATCTGTAAGACATGGGCTATAGGGAGGCATTCCTCACACTAGCCATTCTTCAGAGGACACAGCAATGGGGCTGGACTCTTAATAAATGGAAACTGAGTTAATGCTGTGTGTTCTTTTAAATGGATGTTTGTTGATCTGTTAAACAGTGATGAACAACAATCTACATTGCAGAAAATGTGGTCTTTGAAACTATAAATAATATGACCACTCAGTGGCTTCAAATCCTGCTCTAGTTCCTCATTTGGAATACAAAATAAAACCAAAAGTCCACACTGCTGGTGATGATTAATCTTCACAATCAGTTTGGTAGGATTTAAAGTTACCAAGGCAGTAGGCCCTTAGATAAACCTGTGAAGGTTCTCCAGATAAGTTAATTGAGGTAGAAAAACCTGCCTTAAATGTGGGCAGCACCTTCCATCCATGGACTGGGGTCCTGAACTGAATACAGAAGAGAAAAAGAGCTGGACACCATCATCCCTTTCCAGGATGAACAATATCCCCTCAAATGGAGGCAGGTGTTTGATCATAGCAACAAGAAAGGAAATGAAAACAGCACTGCTGACAAGATGCTGGTGAGCCAACCCTTTACAGATTGTCTGCCTCCCTCCACTTCCTGAAAATTTGTTGCCGCTTCCTAGGCCTTCACTGGCCACTACCATCTTTTCAAATCCTTGTCTCAATGATCCTTTTCATCCTCTCTTGTCTTCCAAAGCACTGATTGTTCTTTGCCTCTACATTTATTCCCTCTCTGTCACTAATCTATGAACTCACAGGACAGGGGCCATTTCTGCCTTGCACACTGTGTCTCAGACCTATCAGATGAAAGATGAATAGCCCTGCATTCTGAAGCAGTCCTTGACTCTTCCATCATTTTATTTCCCTTGTCAACTTGGCTACCAAAGAGCCTTTGCCTACATCCAAATATCAGTCTTTTCATTCACACTCAGTTAAAAAGCCCAGGGGACACAGGTTCAATTTTTTAGCATCCACATGGCAGCTCACAACTGTCTGTAACTCCAGTTCTAGCGGATCTGACACTTTCATACAGACAAATATGCAGGCAAAACACCAACACACATAAAATAAAAAAAAAAATTTTTTTAAAAAGCCGCTGGCTATTATCCATTCCCTCAGGCCTCTTGTTCCTTTCCTGTCCTCTCATTTGTGAACTTCCTAAGAGTTTGATCTCAAGATGCCTAGAACCTTCTACCCTGAATAATATTGCAGGTACTGTGTGAAGTGTGATTGCTTCAAACAGTGTTGCATTTCCTGTCCTCTAGGGGGGAAAAAAAAACCAAAGGACTGAGCACTGTATGAGGGTGCTTTCTGTAGCTTTACCTTGGGGATGCTCAACTCCATAAGCTGGGGCAGAATGGAAACTGTGAGCAAGAAAGAGGTGGGTCTATCGAGGTGCTTCCTTGAGTTGACTGTCCCAACAGGGAGCCAGGCACAGAGGATGAAGGAGGAACATGAATACAAGGTCACTTTCTTCTCTGGACTGGGATCTATTCTGGGTAACTTTGTAGCCCCCATGGGTTCTAGCACAGACCATCCTCAGACAGCAAGTAAGTACATTAATTAGGGAGCAGGCATTGTAGGTCCAAATAGACAGAAATCCGAAAGAATCATGTGGTTCAAGTGCTAGAGAAGTTAATGATTTGTCCAACAGGCCAACTGAATTAAAAGCATACACCAAAGCCAGGTATCCCAAGACTCAAGCCAATTCAAGCCAACAGCAGGCATCCCCATTTTCTGCTTCTTCTGAGATCTCCAGGGACCCTATTCTTGAAGCAGTGGATTTCTTCTTGTTCCTACTCTCTCTTATGATGCTATCTACTGCTCCCTAGGCAGGATTCTTATATCCTCTAAAATTCACTGAGCGAAGCATTCACATACCTCAAGAGCGTTCTTGTGATCTCATCCAGGGAAATAATGAAGCACAGGTCTGTTTCATTTATGGAGGCAGGGGCAGTATGGGAACCTCCCTAGTAGGGGACAGTAGCATCTTCTCAGGTCAGAGATAAGAATGGTTCCTGAAGCAATTTGCTTTAGGGTCCACTTTTGGATAGATGATCTGACCCTCAATTTCTGACACTCCTCTTGTCTTAACATGGAGGAATCTAGACCACACTTATTCCTACGATGTCATACTTGGGGCTGTAGTGTCAATCTACATTGATTAAAAAAAAACCAAACCAAACCAAACAAACAAACACCATCCATTTACAGTAGGCACGTGTCTTCAACTCCAGGCCTCATGTTCAAAGTAGGAGCCTTTTTATCAATGCTGTCTTCCTGTTGCACTCTCATTGGTGTCTTTCTTATTTATCTGTGCAATATCTCAAACAGAGACCTTTGAAGCCATAGATATGCTCTTCACTCAAGTAGACGTGAAAGAACTCAAATAAAAGCAATGTGGGCTGACAGCACACCTGGATTAAGTGTCAGTTCTTTTAGCAAAGGGCTGTCTCAAAATGTTGAATTCAGCTTTGAAGGAGCTAAGTGACCTCAATAGGCAGGGAAAGAATAAACAAAACTATGTTGACTTAAAAAAAGGGGGGTGGGGTGGGGCTGGAGAGATGGCTCAGCCGTTAAGAGCGCTGACTGTTCTTCCAGAGGTCCTGTGTTCAAATCCCAGCAACCATATAGTGGCTCACAACCATCTGTAATGACATCTGGTGCCCTCTTCTGTATACTATATACATAACAAATAAATAAATCTTTTTTTTTTTTTAAAGGAATGGTTCCTTAAAACACAGTTTAGCCCCTCCCCTCATATCACTGAGAGAATACTCCTAAATACAGATGGAAGCTGTTATCAGTGAATGGTTGGGTGAGCTCAGTAGCAGCCATCGGGCTAGGGTGCAGACAAAGGGGAGGGCCCAACAGTCACGAGACTTGCTTGGGGCAGAAGGTCTGGAGATGAAAAAGTGAGGTGTGCACTAGGAAAGAGGAAGTATTACGGGTGCTATGGGAACAGCTTTATTTTTGGTAGCATGAAACTGTGTTTGAACTTCAATACCGACACACGTCCCTTTTCATAGCAGGGCTATGTCATTCTCCTTCTTGAGCATTTTTTAGCTGATGTTTGGTTAACAGAATCAGCCCAGTGAGCCTGATCAAGTCTAAACACACACATGATTCATGAGAAGCAAGAAGAAAAGCATCCAATGCACAGCTGATTTGATTTCCCAATTTAGAACGCCAGCTATGTAACACAGCTCAGCAGAAGCCTGAGGAATGCCTGGCATGGCCAAGCGACGCTGATGCTCTCGTAAGGGGGCATCAGACACTCAGACATGGCTACCTTCCATGTTTAATTTCTCTGTACCTTATACCTATGACACTGGTGACTTCTGGCTTCTACTCTTGGCCTAGCTGACAGATCCTGGAAAGGTGACCAGATATGCCAGAGATCTAGTCTTCCTTCCTAACTAGGATGCTTCAGGAACAGAAGAAGAGCAGAGTTCATGACTTCATGCTGAAGTTCTTTCTCAAATCATGAGACCTTCCTTTAGAGGCATCTAGCTGCCCCAGTACATGGCTATACCATAGCTTGAAATGCTGCTCATTTTGAGATTTTTTTTTTTTAATTGAAACATGTTGTCGGTTTAAAAGTCCAAGTTGGATTTAAGCTTCTTATATACTCAAATATGATCTTGAACTTCTGATTTTTGACCCTCCTGCCTCTATTTCCTGAGTGCTAGAATTACAGGCATGTGGCATCATGCAGTACTGAGGTTTGAACACAGGGCTTCATGAATGTTAGGCAAGGACCACCAGGCCTTACTTTGGCTCTGAGACTCTTGAATTCCTTTATCACACAGTAACTTTTGCTCAATTCTTCTTTTGCCACCCTGACCAATATTTTTCCTCCCTCCTCATTTTTAATTAATTTATGATGTACATATGCTTTATTCTGGGAAAGAAAAGTGCAGTCTCTCAGAGCTGGGCTTGGAGGCACACACCTGGATCCCAGCACTTTAGAGGTTGAGGAAGAAGGATCACTATGAGTTCAAGACCAGCTTGGGCTACACATTTGGAGAATTTGAGGCCAGTGAGCCGTAGTGAGCTCAATCCCTCAGCAAACAAGCAAACAGTCAAAATCAAAAGCCCACAACATAACCAAACTCAACAGCAAAGGAAGATTTGCAGATTGCCTTCTCCCCTGCCATTCTAACAGTCACGTGTCCATGGGGGCTCTGGCATGTCTGTTAGCCTGGACTTTAGGAGCAGAAGGCTGATAAATCCATGAGGTCTCCAGCCCACTCAGCTCCACAGTGTGGTTTCAGATGCCTTTCCAGCTGGGTGCTCATTTTGTGTTTCCCTTACATGCAGGGGACATTCCCTAGAAAAATCCCAGATTTGAAGTTGAGAGACTTTGGTTTTGTCTCAGTGCTATTGAGGGACTTGGCAAATCTCAGTCCCTGTGTCCTAGGTGTCGAATGAAGGGCCTGCATAGTCAGGCTACCATACTTCTCTTTTTCTACTGGGTTCTGCTCAGGCCAATTCCACTGCCTAGAAATTCTTAGCTGATTCTATCACTCTTCCTCCTACCCAGTGGTTTATCTTTAAAATCTGCTCCCTGGCCTAGAAAGTCCCATTTTTTTTTTAAAACAACAACAACAACAAAACAGGTCCTCTGTCTCCTGAACACAGACCCACACATGTTCCTGTCTTCTGGAATAGTTGGCTAGCACAGTTCTCATGGTTAATAAGCTGTGTGTCGGGAGCTATGCCTTGTACCACGTACAGTAGAATAAATTCTTTATTCCTGTGTATAGAGACACGGCAGGTAATTGGCTCTGGGAAGAAGGTGAGCATGCATTTGCCTGCTGGCTTCTGCCTGTCTCCCCTGAAGCCTCCCTAGCCTGCATTTGTTATCACCTGAGCCACTCTGGTGAAGGGCTCACCACTTACTGAACTGCAGGGAGCCAGGTCTATTCTTCACCCATGTCTGGTGCCTCTAAGGTCCTCAAAGAAGTACACATCACAGGCATTTCTTTCTCATTGTCACACCTATCTGTTTTTGCAGTGGGAACTTCCTTGATCAACACTGCTGACATTTTAATATATCCTAGAAATAAGTAGCTCAAAGGTATTGAAGTCAGTTCTGTGAGTTCAGGGAAAACGCCTGAAGCCTAAGCTGATCCATAGGCTTAGCTTCTACACTGAGGGACTAGAAGGCTCCAGAGCTTCTCCAAAGCTGATGGAAAAGAAAATATGCTTCAAGTACAAAGATTTCCTCTTTAGAAACTTTACATGTCCTATATGTGATTATTATAGAACACCTTGAGGTCTTTTTCTGCAATAATATAATTTTGATCAACATTTTAACATTAAAAAAGAATGCAACATAATGGTTCCAGAATTATTAGATCAGCACTGAAGCCTCGCGTGGGGGCACACTCAGGATGCAGGGGGGCAAGGCAGGTGCATTTTCATAAGGTTGAGGCAAGGTTAGACTATATACTGAGTTTCCAGCTATCCGGGGCTATCTCAAAGACAAACAGACAGAGGATGTGCAGTAGCTCAGTGAGTAAAGCAGCCGCTATTCAAACATGAAGAATTGAATTTGGATTCCAGTACATGTGTGAAATCTAGATGTGGCAGCACACATCTGTAACCCCAATGCTTGGTAAATGGAGACAGGTGGCTCATGGGGGCCCACTGCCCAGCTAGTCTATCTGAAGCGCTGAGCTACAGGTTCAGTGATAGACCCTGTCTTAAAAAATAAGGCGAGCGGGGCTGGAGAGATGGCTCAGCGGTTAGGAGCACCGTCTGCTCTTCCAGAGGACCCGGGTTCGATTCCCAGCACCCACATGGCAGCTAACAACTGTCTGTGGTTCCAGTTCCAAGGCAAACACCAAGGCAAATAAATAAATAAATAAATAAATAAATAAATAAATAAAGTTAAAAAAAATGTCTAAAAAATAAGGCGAGCAACAGAGGAAGAATGTTGATATTAACCTTTGGCCTTCTCACACGCATACTCCAGAGAGAGCATTTACATATACATATGTACACACACAACCAATCATTGATGCTGTTGGAGAACTCCTTGAAAGGACTTTGGTAAATCTCAAGGGTCCTTGGATTTTATTTTGAGAACCAGTAATGGGGACTGACAAAGATTTTGGCAATTTGTAAAATTTATAATTCTTTTCAGTTCTGAATACCACGAGGTGCTAGGTGAAGAATATGCATTTAACTGTAAAGTCTTAGGCCACAACAAAATGCATACAAAATATTTCAAAGTACAGATAGAGGTAGTTGGAAACTCTTGGTATCTGTAAGCAGAATGCTACAGATGTATGCAGGCACTTTTGTTTTAAGGTTGGGAATGAACTTTTACTTCATAGTAAGTCCCTTCCTTTTATTGAACTAAAAAATCAAACAAAACACCTTTGTAAGGGCTTCCAAGGTGCTCCCAGCTGATGCAGTTAGTCCCAGGCTTCTAGATTGTCTAGGTTCTCACTTCCCATTTCTCCTCATGTCTCACTCTCCTCTTTCTTTGCCATGGGGCCCACTGTAGGGACTGCAAGAATGGTCCTGTTCAAGAAAGGAATTCCAGACTCTTCTATAAAATATGGATTCCAGACTTTTTCTTATAAGGTGACCTTGGGCTGTGTCCCTTTATCAAGGATGTCCCCCAACACTCCCTGCAGAGAGTGGCCTCTGTCTACTTCCTCTTGTTCCTTTGGCCCAGCATGTCTGTAATGCTTCCTTCCGCTGGTCCCTCTTTACCTGGTACTCTCCTCTGTGAACCTTCTACCTCTGTGATTGATCTCATTGCAAACAAATTTCTGAGTACTCCAAATTCCTTCTTTTTGGTAGATACTCATTAAGAATTATCTACTGGGTTGGTTGGATGGCTCAGCTGGTACACATACTTGTTCCCAAAACACAAGGAACAGAAGAAAGCCCAGTCCCAGAAAGTCATGTAAAAGAAGTTCAGTGTGGCAGTGCACCCTTGTGACCCCAGTGCTGGGGAGGCAGAGACAGGCGTATGCTGCGGCCAGCTCACCCAGTCTACTTGGAGAGCCTGGGTCCCTCAAGCGCACACGGCTGATGAGATACCATTTGTCTACAGCTATTGCAAACAAGTGTGGAAACACTAGCCCAGAACAGCCTAGGTTGGTGGAGCTCAGAGCGAGGCTCAGCACAATGCCTGGGATCAGCTGGAAGAGATTACAGAGGACAGTGTGAAGTCTGCACAGATAAGACAGAAAGCTAAAGGAATAGAATAGATGGCATTTGCCTGTCAGCCAGGCATTCAGTCTAAACTGATATAAAGCCCCCACCCCCCAATTCTGTGTGTTAACTGTGCGTGCTGTGTGTAGTAAGAAGAATAACCAGTTAATCCAGTCCCTCCAGTGTACAGCTGGCTCCAGGAGATTAAAGACCAAAATGATTGCTGAGTGACCTTCTCTATAGCTAAAAAAGAACTCCTTAAAATCCCCTCTCTAATCATTTATATTTTAAATATTTCTTATTCAGGTGGCGCCTTTGCTGTAGGCAGACTTCCATTTCCCTTTTTCCTTCCATCAGAACTGTTCCTCATAATCTTGTTTAGAGCCTTTTCCTTCCCTGCCCCCAGCTTGGCAGAGATGTCCCCAACCGCCAGGTCCTTTCTAATTCATGAACTTGAGCCCTTTAGCTGCAGAGGTGGTTCTGGAGGAATGATAAGGATGAGAGCCTGAAGCTGAGAGGCCTGCTACCACTGGCGGTTAATCTCCATGGATCTTATTCACAAGTGTGATTTACATTTGGTCTCACGGAGGGTAGGTGAGTTACTACTACCCAAGCTCAGCTGGTGAGAGCTTGGAGCACCTCCAGATGGCTTAAAACACAGGGGTGTCCAGTGGGAAGCGCCCACTGAGGCTCTGCTGGTCCGCCATTCTCTCTTCTCTGGAAAAGAGAAGTGAACCTGTAGCTCGCTGGTTCTCTTTTCCAGCCCTTAGCTCTGAAGCCAGTTGTATGCTCTTGCCTGGAGGCTTGGAACCTTTAACCATCCTAACTAGCGCCAGGATTTAACATCTCTTTCCTTCCTGAGTCCCTTTCACAGTCGACACCTCTCCTAGGCAACATACATTTGATGCAAAATCAGGGGGCTGGATATCAGATCCATCCCAAGGGCTCTGCAACAGTTTCAATTTGCAGAGCTTCCAAGGGAAATCTAACCCCCTTGGAGCCTTCTTTGGTAACAGTGGGAGTGCAGAGGCCCTGGCCTAGTCCCTGCTTCCCTTTGTTGGCACTCATGTCCCCGGTAGCTGCTCGCAGAAGCTGTGACAACAGGACAGCATCATTGCCTTCCATAATTAGCCAGGCAAAGGAGAGTGCTGTACTACCAGAGCCATGACAGCGGCCTTACAGCTCATAAATTATTCACACAGCTGAAGTGCAGTGGCTGTCACATTCAAAATAGGTCATTCATGCCAGAGCTGTTAAAGCTGAAAATTTCACAGCAATGATAGTAAATCCAAGGACACTGGTTTAAGAAAATCTCCAAAGAAAGTGGCTTTTGCCAGCAATGCTGTAGCTAGCATCTCTTACTGCATCCGGGCTATGTTCAGTAGGCAGCAGGGAGAGGCCCAAACAGCTGTTTTCTGGCAGGGCTGAAGCTGGAGGTGGAAGGCTCTAGTTCAGCCTCTTCTTTCCTGGACCAAAGAGCGAGAGGCTACTTGAGAAAGATAAATGTGAACACCTGCTTGCGTCTGCTCCACACACACAGATGGATGCTAAGCCAGAATAAGAGTCACCCCTGAGCAGGTTCTACATATTTGACCTCTCAGCCTCCGGATGCCGAATTTACAGAGGAATTCAACTCTCACAGCTGAAGGCCTTGTGTCCTGGGGGTTCAGACCTGATTCTCAGAAATGCGGGCCTCTTCCAGAACCAGAGGCATTGGCCTCTTGTCCAGCAGGAGATATACTATTCAACTCAAGTGTTCGGTGATGGAAAAATACTAGGCTGTCTATTTTAGCATTTGGGAAAGTTCCTGGTATAGTAAAATGTTCTTATAAAATTTTTTTGAGGCTACAGAGAGGAAGAGGGATGTAGCTCAGTGATAAAGCACTTGCCCAGAATCTTCTTCAAGATCCTGAGTTTGACCCCCAGCACTGAAAAGTAGTATACACAAAGCCCACAAGGACTGCCATACAGAAAGATTAGAATGAAGAGAAGTGATTGAAAACAGCATGTGGGATTTGAGATGCCATAAGAGTGACTAAGCTGGTTGCTGGTTCCTGACTGTTAAATGGACATGTGACTGAGAGAAGGTGCTGTATTTCCTCGGGGAAGATAAAAAAGGAGCTCAGGGATGTTCTGTTTCCATCTTTGTGGAGGGATACATCAATAACCCCTCTAGGCCTTCTCCAGCTGAGAGTCTGTGATGTACAGCCTTGTACCCAAAGGGTAAGAAGGGCAAGTTTAGAACTGGGTGTGTAGAGTGTGTCCAGAGGCAGTTTGTATACAGAGTTCTGCAATTAGCACATGTGTGATACACAGCTCCCAGACATTCAGAGCTCACCTGCTGATGTTCACCTCCAAGAATCTGCTATTCTAGCCTTTCCTTCCTCCCCTTTCCCCAATCCCCTCCCCCCCCCAGTGAGTGTCCAGCAGTTTGTACTGTATTGATTAACACCTATTGTCTTCTGAAGCTGTTTATGAAGATTTTTATAGCTTCAACTCCCACAAACTAGAGAACCGTCTATGGATAATTTTTATATATATTTATGCTGCTGTACAGTCAACATTTCAACAGACATTTTCTTGAGTCTCTACTATTTTGAGTACTTAGAAGACTTGATGAAACCATCCATCATTTCTATAAACTTGGCTGCCTGCATCTGACTCCTGATTCCAGTTGGGATGTTCTTCTTAGTCCATGCTGGCTCCCCCAGCCCACACCAGCTTCTCTAATAGCCACTATAATCTCCCATCATCTCTAGAAACACTGAGCAGCTCTATTCTTCAAGATGCTCAAGCCAAACTCAGACTTATTCTTGTCTACTCCTTCACTCTACATGCTCTGGATCAATTGCTGTAGAGTGTCCATTAGCTGTCATCTGGACTATGCCAATCGGTTGCTTTGCCTTTGTATCTTATGGTCTCCCCCCAAACCCAACCCCAAACCCTTGTGTGTCCTAAATCCCAGGCTGACCTGGAACTCTTTATGTACCAGAGATGACCTTGAATTTCTGATCCTCCTGCCTCTATCAACTGACTGGTAGAATTACAGACATGGATTACCATGCCAACTTTATCAAAACCAGGGCTTTGTGCATATTAAGCAAGCGCTTTACCAACTGAGCTTCAAGCTGAGTCTCTCTTCTTTACTGTCAGGAGAGCAGTCAGAATGTGCATTCTGGAAGGGAATCAGCTACCATCATGCAGCTGAGCATTAGCTAGTGGCACCTGTCTTACACATGACATCCTACAGGGCTCTGCAAGTGGTGGAGGCCCCCTAACCCCAAGTTCTTGGATCTCATCTGCCACTCTCTGCCTCATTCCCACTGTGCTGCAGACACAATACCCTCTTTGCTCTTCCTGGAACATTCTCTCTTTATACATCCAAAGAGGCAGACTTTGACTTCCTTCAAGCTTCTGGCACTTGTCAGCAAATCCCTCCTGGGCCACCATGCTTGATCCTTCCCATCCTGCACCTCATTTGTCAACAACACTTCTCTTGTCCTAGCACAGGGAATTTCTGCATCTTTTCCTGTCTGTGTCTCTCTGTAACACTGTGTGACTTCACCAGGCCTGGGACCTTATTATAGTCACTGCCGTATCTTAGGAGCCAGAATAGAACTGAACCCAGCACATGGCAGACTTCCAATAGACAGTCTTTTAGTGGTGGAAAAATACACTATGTCCTGGAGTGTCTAAGATCTCTAGAAGACCACATCTGCCAAGGGTGTCCTTCCTCTCAGGAGCCTCAGTGAGGGCCAATCACAAAACATTTATGCAGAGTTCCTAAGAACCATTCCCAATTAGGCAGGAATTCATAGAAAGAATCCCATTATCTAAAGCTTACACATGCGCTTAGTGTAATAATCCTGGCAAGAGCAAAGTTACTCTAAAGAGAAATACTTGTGTCCTTCCTGTCAGCCATTGGGCTGTTGAAAAGATGGATCCCAGGAATCCCATGCTGGGGGAAGGGAACGGATGGAAGTTTGGTGTCAGTTACAGGAGGAACTTGCCTCCGAGAAAGAGATTTTTACATAGTTCTGTCCATTTACTAAACTACTTTGTAAAATAGACAGGATTTGAGACAGGATGGGCCAGTGATGGGTAGGACCAGATCTTGACCAGGACTGCTAAACAGTGTATACATCTTGCCTTCTATTTAACCCCAAATTTCATGTCTGTGCTCCTAGAGATGTACTTAAGGGTCACTTGACGTCTTTATTCCTCCCTCCAATGTAGCTAAATATCCTTTCTCTGCTTTGTGCTCTTACTTGTCTCTATTATTGGTGTAATAGGGACCAGTGACCATGATTGGCTTGGTGGGGCTGTCAAACCTATAACTTTGACCCTAAACACTCCAGTAACACTAGGAAGAACCACATCATTCTAAAATTGTGTTGAATAGTATACCTTGTTTAGCGCCAGCTCCCTAGAGTCAAATCTGTTTTTGTGGAAATTTGGTTCATTTATGTTAGAGTTATGGGTTCAAAATAAAGGCTTCACAGACTGCTAGGAATTTTTTATTTGATGGTGTATACATTCTGAATGAACTTTTCAAATACTGGTATGTGTTTTCATATATGTCTAATATATTAAATAATTGTGGTAAAGCTTGAGTAACATCACATTTAGCATCTCAGCTCAGCTGTAAGGAGTGCTTGCTGCTCTTTCAGAAGACTAGAGTTGGGGTAACAAAGACATGCTGGGCAGCTTACGACTGCCTATAACTTCAACTCCAGGGAAGTGACATGCTTTGCTAGCTTCCTCCGGCACATGCACTCAGATACATATACCCATACACATAATTTAAATTAAAAAATAATATTGTAACAATTTTCAATGCATAGTTTAGTAAGTTTCTTTTCAATGCCCTGCAATTAAACTCCAGAGTTCTTTTACTTTGCAAAGTCAAAACTGTATATCCTTTAGGCAATAATTCACATTCTATTTCTTCCACCAGCCCTGGGAACTATTGACTTATTGTTTCATTGGATTTTATGGCTGTAAATTTATCATATAAGTGGAATCATACAGTCTTTACCTTTGTAGAGATTGATTTGCTTTCCATAATAGAATGTTAGTAAGATTTATACACATTGGGGCCTGTATTGGAGCTTCATTCCTTTGAAGACTGGCTAATTCCACACACTACACCTTGTACCTTTATTCTCTCTCAGTGAATACTTGAGCTGTTTGCAGTGTGAGGGCATTGTGAATAGCACTGTTATGAGTACAAATGCACAAACATCTGAAGACCTTGTTTTCAATTCCTCTTGTATATTCAGAAGCAGGCTACCTACCTAGATCATATGGTAACTCTGTTTCTAATACTTGGAAGAGCTGTTATTCTGCCATCTACAGCTGTAGCCCCACTTTACACTCCCGTCATCTGGATTCTCACCAACAGTGCACAAGAGAGTTTCCTGTCTTTAATAGAGAGGTTTTCTTCTTCTGTAGCCTGTGAAAACTGCCCAAAAATGTTTAATAGAACTAGAAATTCCTGCCTTTTTCAGCGCTTAGCAACAGGAAGCCCGTTGCTCCCAGTGTGTGTGTGTGTGTGTGTGTGTGTGTGTGTGTGTGTGTGAGAGAGAGAGAGAGAGAGACAGAGGGTGCTTTTAGCTTTCTCTTGTCATGTCTGTTTTGAAAAGGCTTCCTCCTTCTCAAACTGACATGCATGTGAGCAAACACACATTTATCTGTTGTGCTGACTGAGGTCTGGGGGAGAACCAGCACTGTGTGAGGATGATAAAGACAGGGTAAACTGCTGTAATCCTCTAACAGAAAGATACTGGGGCTTCAGTCTGGTTTCTTTGGAAGATGCTTCTTAAGATCCAGTACCACTGCTCCTTGGTAAACTGGGGCATCTCAGTGTGGGAAAATGCAGAAGACTGCTTGGAGCTGTGCCTGCACATCAGTCATTCATTACAAGTAGGTCCCAGGGACCTGGGAAGCCAGTGTCAAGAAGGGAGAATTCTCTGCAGGGGAATGAATAATCAGGAAATACTCAGAACCCCTCATTTGTGAAATCTTCTTTTACCTACTTTATTGCTGGGAAATAAAGCCCTGCTCTTCCTAGTTCCTTCTCTTTCATGATATTGGCTTCTCTCCCCTCCCCCACCCAGGACAGTCTATATTGAAGCACTCATTTTTTAAAAAGGCATTCTTTCAAGTGGTATTAAAAAGCAATATCATGTGATAACACATAGTCCCTCTAAAAGAATATTAAGTTAATCCTAGGGGATAAATATCCTTCACAAGGGAATTGCATAAAGCGAAGGCACAGATATGATACCTGGGCTACAGAAAAAAGGACTTAAGGAACCCTCAGTGACCAGAAGAGGCCCATGACTTGGAAGGGTCTGGAGGAACAGCTCAGCAGTTAAGAGCACTTGCTGCTCTTGCAGAGGACCTGGGTTCAGTTCTCAGAACCCATTTTTCGTAGCTCATAACCATTTGTAAGGTTAGTTCCAGGAAGTTCAGCACCTTCTGGCCTCTGAGGGCACCTGCACACACAGACATTCACGCACATACACATAAATAAAACTAAGCATAAAAAGTGACTTGGAAGTTGATGACCTACATATACCAGGGACGAGCAGGCTTATTCTCTAAGAGAAAGTTAGTAAATATTTTAGGCTTTGTGGGCAGAGAATTTAAAAATGAGAAAATGATACAGAATACACATGATAAAGAAAATTGTAATTCATATACAAATTCAAATTGCAATAGTAATTGAGAACTTCTTTTTTCTAGCAACAGCGTTCTCCTAAGACAAGAGTAGAATTCTTTAGGATAACATTTGGCTCACTTAGGTTTGAGACTGTGTCTCTTATTGTCACATCAGCCACAGATGCTAATCTGTGAAAGGCATTCCCTTCTTGCAGGCTGTGCAGAAGCAGGCAGGAGGCTGCCTTTGGCCTAAAGGGTAAAACTTGTCAACCTCTGCCCCTGACCAAGAGCACTGCAGGAAGCCACTGATTCATTGTGAGTAGTTCTGAAATTTCCAAGGCGTCTAGAACACACAGCCCTATCTTCTAGTGCATGTCAGCAATGCTAGGAAGATACACAGGATTTCTTGCCATGTTTATGATTGCACGTATGAGTACTTGAGCATGCGTAAATATGTGCAGAGACCAGAGGCCAATGGGTGTCTTCCTCCATCTTCTCTTTTTAGACAGTCTTTACTCAACCCAGAACTCACCAATTTGTCAATGTTTGCTGGCCAGCGAGCCTTAAGGGTACCCCTTCCCTTTGTCACTGCCTCCCTAATGTTGGAATCCTAGGCATGTATTACCACACCTGGGCTTTTACATGGGTTCTGGGGGATCAAAACTCAGGTTGTAGTGTTTGCATGGTGAGCACTAGAGCCCTCTCCCCACCCTTCATGGACCCTTTTCTATCTGATACATTGCAGTTCACACTGTCTTTTCACACAGAGGATGAAGCTCTGGCCTGCCCAAAGCTGTCTTTGCAGGTAGATGGAAGCACTGCCTTGACTCATTTCTGGTCTATCTTGGTGTAGTGGGTGTCATTTCCAACCTTGCTGACCAGTTAGTTACGTGTCCTGGTCAGAACTTGTGGGTGATGCTTAGAAAATCTATGTCAGTTCTTATCCAGAGGATGGGTTCTCGGCTCTATCCACCTATTGCTCCATTGCCTCATGTAGCAGTATCACTGAGCAAGCCAATGTTGTTCATCCTGAACATATTTACACATACATTCATGAGCACAGATTGTCAAGGTTTCCCGTAGGAGCTCTTAGTAGTGAAAACCTTTGGACTAGTTAGTGGAAGTCAAAACAAAACCAGAAGAAACATTGTAAAGTAACAGTTCTCAACCTGTGAGTTGTGACCTCTCAGGGGGGGGTCAAATAACCCTTCTGCAGGGGTCACCTAAGACCATTGGAAAACACAGCTATTTAAATTACGATTAATAACAGTAGGAGAAATTACAACAATGAAGTAGCAATAAAAACAATTTTATTGTACGGGTCACCCAATGTAAGTTACTGTATTAAAGAGTCGCAGCATTGGGAGGATTGAGAACCACTGCTATAGAGGGTTCACTGACAATCTTAATTGCTATTCTAAAATTCTACAACATTTATATATACATATGTATAGACATATATGTTATCAGAGATGTTTTAACAAGTATAGAAAGTTTAGCCTTTCTCAAATTATTTTGAAAAAGCACTGTGTTGAGTGTTGATGGGAAAGGTAGTCACTGTGATGTTTATCTATTTACCCCCAGTAAATATTTAGCAAGAAAATAGGTCCAAATACTGTTAAAAATATTGTTGAAGATGGGATTCTTCGCTGCTGGCATTTCTGAAGGAGGTGAGGGCCTCTCTCACAGTAGTAATGTCTGTAGTGGGATTATGGTGGTAATGTTGTAAATATTTGTCCCACCTATGGATTTAATAAAAAGCTGATTGGCCAAAGACAAACAGGAAGTGTGAGCGGAGCTACCAGGCTAAGAAAACTCAGGACCATCTCAGAGTCGAGACAGACGCCAGACACAGATGCCAGAGTCACCAGAGCTGCCAGTAGACGCAGAGGAAATGCTGCTCTGAGAAAAGGTACCAAGCCGCACAGGTGAGCAAGATGGGTTGAGTTCAGTTAAAGGAGCTAGCAAATTATATGCCTGGGCCCTAGGTCAATCAGCAGAAAATTAATGTAAGCGTTTGTGTGATTCTGTGATTCTGTGGGACTGTGAAACTGTGGGTCTGTGGGGCCGAACCTTGAGGATAGGCTGGAAAGAACATTTTACAACAACTGTCATTGTGTGCATTGCTTCTGACAATGGAAGCATTTTCAAAGGGGCACCAGGTCAATGAAAGCAACAGAGAATAGAGAGGAAACCCCAGATTCATTCTGTGCTGAGTATTGGGTTATCAGAAGCCCTTCTTTAGCCATGAGGTGGAGATGGGATAATAACCAGGCTTGAGGCTTTGGAGCCAGAGGGTGCTCTGTTTTCAGGAAGCTTCGGGAAGAAGTGATCTCAACAGTTTGGCTCTAACAGCTTCGTGTCCTTCATTAGGCTAGCTCTTGCTGGTTTGTGACAAAGGCCAGGAGCGGAAGAGGGAACACGTACAGACCTGATAGGCTGGGATAGCTGGGAGGATCAGAGAGATAATGAGCAACTTGTAGGTAGGAAGTCCTTGATGGTTTTTAGTTATTCCATACATTCCTTCCTTTAACCTTGACAGTTTCAATGGATGGAAGATCATCATCACAGCCACCACCACCACCACCATCACCATCATCACCATCATTATTACCATTACCACCATGATCATTACTACTACCATTACAACCACCACTATAACCACCATTACAACCAGCACTGTGACCACCACCTTCACCACCAACACCACCATTATCATGGCTATGGATATCCTCATCATGACTACCACTACCATTACCACCACCACCATCATTCGCACCGTCACCACTATCATTACCATGACCACCATGATCATTACACTGCACCATCACCACCATTACAACTATCACAACTCTCAATATAATCATCACTACCACCACCATCCTGTCTACCACTATCATCACCACGACTACCACTATAACACTACCACCACCATTAGTTTTACCCCATCATTTTTTTTTATCATCACCACCATTACTACCATGATTACCACTCCTATTATTAATTATCATCACCACTGAAACTAATACCACTTTCACCTTCTCTGTCACCGTAGTCACCATCATCACCATCACCAACACCAACATTATGACTCCATTACCATCATGATTACCACAGCCACCATCACTGTCACCACCACCACTGTCCCCACCAGTAACACCATTGTCCTTATCATCACCATCACAATCACTATCATCAAATCAATGTCATTACCACTAACATCAGTATTATCATCATCCACACATGGGGCAGCTTACTGCTGCCTTACCTGAGCTTTAAGCCTGAGTGGTAAAAAGTCCACAATCTAAGAACAGCAGTGGCATTAGACTCTGTATGAATAGCAGTGGCGTTAGACTCTGTGTGAACAGCTGTGGCATTAGACTCTCTGTACAAACAGCAATAGTGTTAGACTCTGTAAGAACACAGCGGTGGCGTTAGACTCTCTGTATGCAAGATACTTTCTGCAGTTCTGTATCTACAAAAGATACTTTCTCTGGGAGCCACTTACTGATGAGCACATGAATTCAGACACTCAGAATAGCAAAGTTTTCTTAAAAGACAGTTTTGTGCTTTATTATTTTATACATATTAAAGAAATCAACTATTAACTCAAGAAATCACATTATTTAATAAGTATGTGGACTTGAGTAATGGCTTTTCTCAAAGAGGAAGGAGGGCTAGACTCACAATATTTTTCAACGTTTTGGTCATAATAACTACACTTTCCCTTTCTCCCTACCTCCCCCCTCCCTCCCTCCCTCCCTCCCTCCCTTTCCCTCCCTCCCTCCCTCCTTCCTTCCCCCTCCTTTGTTCTTCTTTTCTGGGTTCGCACAGAGGTTTAGTTTTCAAGACAAACTCTACCCAAGCTATTATTCCAGTGTTCCTAAAATGTTCAAGCTTTTCTGGCTGTCACAAAATATTAAAATAAACATTTTGCATGCCTGACCTGTGCTATCAAGCCCCCTTTTAGCTTCAGTGGATCTAAATAGGTTACTGTGAGGTCACTGGGGGTCATAAATCACTGGGTGGACTGGTGGCTGAGCTGGCCTGCGTAGCTTTAGTTCAATGTGCTATTTTGGTTTGTGCCCCTGAAATGACACCATCTTGTTGGCACCAGCCAAAGAAATCTTCCTAGACATCTATGGGAAGAGAATGTGCAGTAATCCAAGCCCGAGGTCGCACAGGCCTGAATTACTGTGGGGAGGTCTGTGTCTGCTCCAGACTCTGTGAGAGAGTGGGGCAAATGATCTCCATCCAAACTGTTTATCCAGGAACCCAGGCTGGAAACCGATCCAAACAGTCTTGGCAAACGGTAAAAGCAGAGAGTAACCAATTCTTCTCACTCTGTCAAACCAGAACAGCCTCTTCCTGCCGGCTTTCCAATTCTGGTGGGTCCACTTGATGGCCCCCAGATATTGTTGAGAAATATTAAATACACTTAAATAACAATTACTGTATGTTTTTCTATGGCATAATAATCATAGAACCCTAACACTTTCTCTCAAAATTATGTTTATGTTCAATTTCCTTTGCTTTTTTCTGTGAAGTTCCTAACTCAACTAGTCTGAGATTCCTTAATTTATTGTGTTTATACATAACTTTAGTTTAACCTTCCTCCCTCCCTCCCTCCCTCCCTCCCTCCCTCCCTCCCTTCTTTCCTTCCTTCCTCTTCCTCCCTTTTGCCATATTTTAATTTTGGAAGGGGCAAATGTAATTCATAATGTACTATCAAAATATGCCAAATTACAATGCATTGGCTAGTTTTCACCTGTTTTAAAAAAACATCTTAGTTTTATAACCAGTCCCCATGGAGAGGCAAAGCTCAGGCCTATATCCTAATTGTAATTCTTTTGTTGATACATTTTGAGATTCTCTTGCTCTGAGGTGAAGTTCCCATTGGAAGGGAAAGCATACAGACTGACTTCGTTGGGGGAAAGGTGAGAAATTTTGTTTAAAAGTGAGTGAATTCATTCCCGACATCTGCTTGCCTCTTAAGTCTTAAGCGCTACAGGAAGCCAGTTCATCTCCATCTAGGAGCCTTCTTTTCGGAGACTGAAGGAGAGGAGGGGCGCATCCCTGCTATCATATACTCTACTGGTTCCAGGAACAGAAAGAACTGGAAAATTTTTGCAGTTGGATGTGGTCTTAAAGTGAGATCTTAAGCGCCATGGGAACATAAGAGCTTTTGAACACGTACAGTAAACTCGGTGTTTTACTGCTCTAACGCACATACACACTGGATTGCAGCTACTTAGCAGTTCTGAAAATGGAAGCAGCCGAGGCTGGAGCTTCTAAAAAAAGGAGGCAACAGCTACTAAGGTGTCATTTTCATGCTAACAGGCTGACTGGCCACCACGTGAGCATTGATTCTTCCCATACATGATTGATTGTGGTTCTCCACCCCAACTGGCTGAGGCCTTCTTCAGTGATGGTTGCCATCATCATAGTTGTTAGAGTTATCATTCCCAAGATAATCCATACAGGGTGTCCACCAGTGTTCACCAGCCGGCTGTCAAGACCGCCCGGCAATAACAAGGATGAACACCCTTTAATTAGATAAACATTAAACAACAAAAAGGGGACAGCCACCAGTGCCCATGACTGCCTTTTCAATACCTGGATAATCAAATCACCCACTTTCCCAAGAAAGATCTCATCTGTAGCTCCTACCTTCTAATGACACAATAATGTCACGGATGTCTAGAAAGCACACTTAAGGCTGTGTGTGTGGTGGGAGTAGGGAGGAGGGAAGGAGAGAGGGAGGGAGAGAGGGAGAGAAAGAGGAAGATAGGTCAGAGAGAAATAGAGTTGTGGAAAAAAATGTTGAGTGTTTCATGTGGGTGAACGATCTCTCTCCTCTCTCTCTCTCTCTCTCTCCACCCCCTCTCATTCTTGTAGAATAACAACAGAGTGGCACACCACTGCTTCTTGGTTCGGTGAACCCTAACATTTTCTCTAACCACAGAGAACAAACAGGATCTCAGAGACTCAGTGAACACACACCTTGTGAGGACTATGTGCTTTATTTTCCTTTCTGCATCTGCACAAAACCTGTAGACCTATATTTCTTTAGGGGGACCATGTTTCCTTGAAAAAACAAAACCACAAGCTAACAAATGAAAGTATCAGCTGTAAAGAAACACTGTTGCCCTAACAATAAGCATGGCTCCCTTCTGTGTGTGGAAGAGTTTCACTGTGGGGAAGACTCTGCTTTCCCAGGTAGGCTAGGGAGCAGAAAGCCCAGGGAGACCTGAACTGGCCATTCACTCCAGGTAGAAATGTCACGATGCAGTAGTTAGGGGGGAATCTGAGGCCTTTAGACATGAGGTCTCAGCCAAGACAGCCCAAGTAAGGGATGAAGTAGAGTGAAGGGCAAATATGAGCAAAGTACAATGATATATACATACATACATATCCATATATACACACATACACACATTTTATATATATATATATATGTGTGTGTTTGTGTAAAATGAAACCCATTATTTTGAGTCCTTGCTAGAATAACAGAATAGAAATGAAACAAAACTGGGATCTCAGAGAATGTGTAACTCATGTTTTCAATATAGAATGAGGCTCAAAGAGGGTAAATGACCTGCCAATGTCCCCTTATGACAAGGAACAGCAAAATCCCCAGTCTGTCTGTTACATGAGTATGTATTTGTAAACATATGGTCCACTGAGTACTATCCTAAGTACTTCCCTGTAATAGAATTTAATCTTCACACAGGTCTAGGAGGTTTATGCTCCCTTTTCCAAGTGAGTTAAGCTGAAGAACATATGGATTAAACAATTTTTTTGAGGTCACAAATTAGATTAAAGGGTAAAACCCAGGCAACGCCTGCTCAGCCTGTCTCAGAGTGAGACACATAGGAAGTAGGAACTAGCAGTGAGCCTTGATGCTGAAAACCAGTGTGAGCATACGGATTGGTATTCTCAATGGAGTCTTTCTAGTCTCCAGGGAGTAAGTTATACAACATGATCAACTGAAGAACAAGGCAAATAGTTATGACCCCACGATGAAGCTAATCTGCAAAATCAAGTAGATGCTACAGCCTCATGTTGCTATTGAGAAGACAGAAGTTACACTGCAAAGATGGTGCAAGGCAGAGCTAGAATTCAAGTCTAAACCTGGTGTGACACCCAGTCAATGGGGTTAAAAATGACGATGTTGAAGAGATCAGTGATTAAGAGCCCTGGCTGCTTTTCTAGAGGACTGGGACTTGATTCCCAGCATCTAATGACAGCTAACAGCTGTCTGTGACTCTGATTCCAGGGGAATCCTTCCTCCTTTTCTGGCCTCCACAGACATCAAGCATCTGGTGCATATATGTGGGCAAACAACCCATACACATAAAATAATAATAATAACATATTAAATGACCTTGACAGCTGTGAGTGCTCAGGAGAAAAATCTGCAGGTTCTTGGAGCCCTGCTTTGTGAGGTCTTGCTAACCAACCTTCCTTCCAGAGGAGGCCATGCATGAGCTAGAGTTGTGCACTAGTCTGTAGATGGCACTCTTCAGCACCACAGCTAGACACAAAAAGAGAAGCATCCTTTTGGATAGAAAAATGTGGACTGGGCATTTCAGAATGTCATCCCTGGAGGGAAAAGTGACTGAAAAGCTATAAGATTACTCAATCTGGGTGACTCTCTCCAGTTGTAACTGGTACCCTGGTGTCTGAGTAGGGAACCACCAACCAGAGACGAGAAAATGGGAGAATGGGGCCCAAGGCCACACAAGAAAGCATCTGCAGCTCTCAGTGCCTGTCACTCAGGCAAAGCAGCAGGAAGGGATCTTGGTCACCAACAGCAAAGCTCAGCAGGTAACCCTCACTCAATATAAATTGTGATGAAATCATAACATGATGGGATTTTATTTTTGTTTTATTTTTTTCTAACTAGGCTGCACTGTGTAGCCCACGCTGGCCTTGAACTCTTCATCCTCCACCTCTGCCTCCCACATGCTGAGATTAGAAGTGTGCAGCAACATGTTTGGCTAACATTATTATACTGTATTGTTTAAATGTTATTTGGGGACACTGACTCATGTAGCCTAGGCTGGCCTCAAATGCACTATGTAGCTGAGGATGCCCTTGACTTCTGGTCCTCCTGCCTCTACCTCCCACTGCTGGAAATACAAACATGTGTCACCATACCCGACTCAAACTCTGAATTTAAATTCCGTGGCTAAAACAAAATTGATGTAGATAGCAAGCATACCTAGACAGCTGGAGCACAGGGTTTCTCCTTTCACACACTTTAGTTTTACTTGGATGAACCAATAATGCTTAAAAGACAGGGCACAGGACCCCCACTGCCCCTTAAAGGGCACTACGTGAGACTTTTTAAGAAATTAGCAGGTATGGTATTTTATAAAAAATAATGACATTTCTGAGATCCTTCTGTCTCAATTCCCATCCATTTAGGAAATCCCAAATTCTAGAAAGGTTTTTCCTATCTCATCTCTTTGCAGCATTAGAATGAGGCATCTAGGTAACTACCCACCCATTTAAAACACTAAGCCTGGCTGCACAGTTAATGGCAGAGCTGTGGGTTGAGATGGAAAGCTGAGCAATGCCAGTGGCATCAGGGCCTCCCAGGCTTCAACATCATCCCCCCCCCAAAAGCAAAAAGAGGGAGGAGAGCCAGGTGACACACAAGTGAGACAAAAGAAGAGAGAGAGAGATAGCCAAACAGAAAGAGGGAGAGAGGTGGGAGGTGGAGAGGGCCAAAGACCTCCCACCCCATTCATTCAGTCCCTACTCAGTCTGGCACACAAAGCACTGTGGCCAGCTTCCCTTCAGACGTCACACAAAAGAATACAGATGAGGGACAAAGTAAAAACTTAGCTTTAGTTTCTGGCCTAAAGCAAATCCTTATTTAGTTGTACTCTTAGGTAGGGGCTGGAGAGATGGCCCAGCGTTTAAGAGCACTAGTGCTCTTCCAGAGGACCGGGGTTCAAATCCCAGCATTCATATGCACCTCCCAACTGTCTGTAGTTCCAGTTCCAGGAGAACTGACACTCTCATAAAGATATATATGCAGGCAAAACACCAACGCAGATGAAATAGAGAAATATTTAGTTGTAGTCCTTTAAAAATAAAATCTTTGGAGAATCACTTAACAGCGATCCCCCCTTTCTTGCCTTGTGCCCTTTATGACCATCTCACTCAGACTACTCGGTCTTCACCATTTCAAAGCACTCCAAAGTTTTCCACATTATCAAATTAAAGCAGAGCAACCCGGCTCCTGCCAGAGAGATGGGTTTACCTTCGCCAAAAATGTCATCCTCTTCATCTGCCAGAAGCTCCTCAGGGTCAAGGAACTGCATTGTGGAGGACAGGGAGCCAGAGGCACTGGAAACCTTGGGCACACCAGCAGCCACCGCAGCTCTGAGCAGCCACACTGCTTGGGAGGCAGTTCCACCCCCACCCCTGTGGGTTGCCCAAGCTCTGGGGAGGGCAGCTTCCGCATCTGCCCTGAAGAAAGCAGCTTCATTCATATGAAAAGGCTTCTGAAATCTTTTGCAGAGTGAATTCCAGGTGAGGTAATTCTCACCACTGAGAAGAAAGACTTGTGTGGAAGGGGAAGCAGATCCGGTTGGATCCCAACATAGATATCACTCAGGCTGAGTGCGATGAGTCCTATTTCAAAGCACCAACTTTCATATTTCTAAAGAGGACAGTGGGCTCTTAGCTTTCCTGCTTATGAATCTCAAAACAATGTGTAGTGTCGAGAGAGGGGGGCTCACATTTCTCATATCTTGCTTTTGTTTCAATGATGATTTATCTAGAAGTAAAACAAGCCTTGTGCTACACCAAAGCCTGCATTTGGAAGGCATGAGCTATTGTTTCACTCAGCAATGGTTGCTTTTTTTCTTCTTTTTTTTTTTTTTGTAAGCCTCTTGCATTTGAGGGGAACTTTAGAGCTGAACCAGCCCTAGTTTTCACTAGTTCTAGTAAACCTACCATTAGTGAGCAGATAATCAGTCTGTGTCAAACAATGCCCATTGCATAATATTTACTCAGCTCAACTTTTATCAGTAAGGGGGAAAAAAAGAAAGACAAAGATAATGTAGCTTAAAAAAAGAAAAAAACAGAAAAACAACAAACCCCCACAAAAAACCAGCAGTCCCTCCCAAAGGGAGGGTTAAAGATCAATAGTGGTTTGCATCACCACCTAGAGCTACCAGCAGATTCTGTCAGTGTGTAACCCTACAACCTTTCGGGGCTTTCCATGAATCAGAACATGCAAATGGAGGTTCCGGATGAGAAGCTGCTGACCCAAAGTGTTTATTTTTGGTGCCTTATTTACTGTATGTTTTTGAAGACTCCCACCCAGTGTTACCTCTCAAATTGAGAATCTGTCCCTTGGTTCTGTAATTCTTTCGAAATTAAGCCAGTTGTTTCCCCAGGAGAATCTTGACAAAGCAAGTCAAGCAGTTAATCCAGGGCTCAAGAATCATAAGGATGGGCCAGCAGCACTATGAACAGGTGCCTATGGGGGTTCCCGAAGGTAGGGAACAGCCTGAGTCCTGCTGGGATCACCAGTCATCTCAACCATGGTGGGAACTGCCTGTTAGAGAGAGCTGGGAAATGCTCTGTGTGCTTGGGGTTGTGCAATGACTGAGGATAATTTATGGTACATGGTGTTTTGCCTCTCAGGCAGGAAGCTTTCTGCAACGGGCAGGAGGAACTGTCCTTTCCCAAAAGCCAGTAGTGTTCCCTTGAAACTCAGCAAGAGATAGTGAGCAGGGCTCTTCCTTGCCCTAAATGTCCTTGGTTCCTGGCCATCCACCTCCTCACCTTGACTTCATTGTGAATGATATTTCTAGCTAGTTAACAACATAAACTGAATTAGTTAAAATAGGTTCAAATGTAAGCAATCTGACTGTGGATTAGAGTTTCATCTTGTGCAGTCGAGACACAAGAGCATGAGTATTGATTCCGATTACTATTCCCTGTCTCTGCCATTGTCCTGTGTCCTCTGATTATCACAGACTCACAAGGCGTGTACCACTAACCACCATACACACAGAGCACTGAAGACTCCGAGGCCCTGAAGAGGCAAGTGTCAGACTTTGGAGCTCATTTCATTGAGCTCATGCACAACTTTATGGCATTCCACTGGATCTAAAGAAATTCTGCCTCCCACATCAGAACCACCAAGTTAACATGTTGCCATAGTCATTCTTAACTTGATAGAGTTTAGGATTATCTAGAAGATCCGTTTCTGAGCCTGTCTGTGAGGGCATTTTCAGAGATGTTTGGAGACCCAGCAGAGAGAAGTCCTACCCTTGCAGTGGGAAGCACCGTCCAATAGGCTGGGGTCTGGGGAATAGGCTGGGGTCTGGGGAATAGGCTGGGTCTGGGGCTGAATACAAAGGAAAAAGAGTTGTATGACAGCATTCATCATTCTGCTTCCTGATTGCAGACACAATGTGCAATCTCACCAGGATGGACTAGATCCTAAAACCTTTACGAAACAGGTCTCCTTCCCTTAAGCTGTCTTTTGTCAGGCATTTGGCCATAGTCATCCGTGTCAACTAGTTAGCATTACCTCTCTAGATCTCTTTTCCTATCTCTAAATAAGTGAAACTACCCTTCCAAAACCCGGTGTTAAAGTCTTCATGGGACCTTATTTGGGACTAGGACTTGTTATGGGTATAACCAATGGAGATGAGGCCATTGTCATAATGGAGTTGGGTCCTTAATCCAATATGAATAGGTCTCTCCTAAAATGAGGAGATTTACAGAAAGACATACATAGGAAGAAGTGAAGGCCACTTGAAGACAAGGGCAGACATCTACAAAGCAATACCAAAGACTACTAATAACTATGAGAAGTTAGGGAGAGGCACAGGCATGCTTCCTCTCCTATCCCTCAGAAGGAACTAAATCTGACCTCAGGCTTCCAGTCTCGAAACAATGCAGTAGTGAGTGTCACTCTTGTAACCCACCTGGTTTGTGGTATTCTGTTATGACAGGTCTAGCAAACAAATGTGCTTGTTTCTTTCTTTGGCTTGTTTTGAAGATTAAACAGGATAATTCAAACAAATCAGAACCACACACAATGCACAGAAAGTTCCTGTTCTAATTATATGACCTAAACTCCCCACAGGGCATCTTAGAGCACTTCTCTACTCGAAGTCCCAGTGGGGATGCAGAAGGCACCATTACCATGCTGTGGGAACTTGGACATGAATGGCCTCCATAAGTTCATACATTTGATGCTTAGGGAATGGGACTATTTGAAAAGATTAGGCCTTATTGAAGTAGGTGTGGCCTTGGAAGAGGAAGTGTGTCACTGGGTGTGAGCTTTGAGGTTTCAAAAGCCCATGCCAGGTTCAGTTCTCTCCTTTCTTGCTTCCTGCAGATCCAGATGTAGTATCCTCAGCTACCTCTCTAGCCATGACTGTCTGCACTCTGCCATGCTTCCTGCCATGACAATAGTGGACTAAACATCTGGAACAGTAAGCAAGCCCCAATTAAATGCTTTCTTTTATAAGAGTAGCTGTGGTCATGGTGTCTTTTCACAGAAACAGAATGCTGAATAACACTCATACCATATACGAAATTTCACTAACTCTCAGGACTTGACCCAGTTACTTTTATTGCTGCCATAATAGAATATCATACCAGACAGAAACAATTACAGAAACATTGTAAGGGAAGACATTTTCATTTTGGTTCACAGTTTGAGAGGATACTGTCTGCCATGGAGGGAGGAAGCTATGATATTGGGACTGGCTTGTACTTGTGGCAGCCGATATGATGTGGTTCATGACATTCTATCAGCTGTGAGAAAGCAGAGGGAACAGTTGGTGTGTATATTCCACAGTGCTGTCTCAGGGACCCACTTCTTCTAGTGAAGATCTATTTCCTAACTGTCTCCCAAATTCCCAAAACAATACTCTAGCTGGGGAAAAAGCATTTAAGCATAGGAGCCCATGGGAGATATTCCGCACCCCAAATCAGTATCTTTCTCCTAGTCTCCTCTGATTCCACTGAGATGTCTTAAAAACAGCTAACAAGCTCAGGGTAGATATTATAGCAATTCCCTTGAACGCAGAGATATAGAAAATATGGCCTTTGCTCTCCAGATTTTCACAATCGCCCAAGAGAAGCTATACATGTTTGATGGTTTGCTAAGGGGGAAAGGTAATGAACTCCAGATGAATGCTTTTATATGTATGAATTTCACAGAATGCCATATAAACTAAAAAAAAAAAAAAACCTCATAAAACATAAACAGTATGATTGAGTTTATATAAATGTCCCCAAGTGGGCAAAATGGAAAAAGTACATGTGTAAATAATAGCTAACATATATACAATGCTGGATATAGTTCTAAGTATCTTGGTTTACTGAATTCTTAGTTATGTACATGCATAATTATTGTCTGTACTTTAGTTTAGGGTCCAAAAAGTAAAATGGCTTGCCCCAATTATGAGTCTGGTAAGTGGTGAGAAAGCTGAGACATAACCCAGGCTCCAGAGCCCACACCCTTAAATGCCACACCAAGCTGTTTCAAATATCTGTAAGGAATGAGGGTACAGGGAACCATTTCCAGCTTTATAACATTTCAAGTCTTTGTTCACATGGCTCCATCTACCCAGAAGGCTCTTTTCTTGTCCTGTCTTCCAGCTTGGGAAATAGCTATTTATCTTTGGTGCTTAGTTTGAGGGTTATTTCTTTTATGAACTCTGAATTGTTTACTTTTTTTCTATTGCTGTGACCAAATACCAGATAGAAAGCAATGTCAGAGAGGAGAAGCCTAGTTGGGTTTATGGTTTGTGAGGCTGTAGTTCATTATGGCAGTGAGGGTATGGTGATGGCTGTCTCCATAGCAGCAGGAATGTGTGGCAGATGCTTGCTCACATCTCAGTGGACCAGAAAGCAGAGAGGGAGGGAGAGAGAGAGAGAAAGAAGAGAGACAAAGGGAGCGGAGCAGAGAGGGAAGGACTGAGATCACAGGCGGGGTGGGGCTGTAACCCTCAAGGCAGACTGTCCAGTGACCCGTTTCCTCCTAGGAACTTTCAGGAGTTCCATGACTTCTCCAAACAGCACCACCAGCCAGAGCCAGGTGTTTAAACACATGAACCTGTGGGGTACATTAACCTCCACATCCCACCAGAACTTTCTCAGACATCCTCAAGTAGAAATGCTTGCCTCCCTCCCTTGAGTCATTTGTTGATGTTTCTGCCCGTTCCTGCCCCTCACTCAAGGGGAGAGTTCATTTCTTCTTAAAACTTGACTCTCTAATTTCCGAGTTTGCTGTCTGGTCTTATGCCAACTTGACACACCAACTAGAGTCATCTGAAAGGAGGGAGTCTCAACTGAGAAAATGCCGCCATAAGATCCAGCTGTAGGACATTTTCTTAATTAGTGATTGATGAGGGAGGGCCCAGCTCATTGGGGATGGTGCCATCCCTGGGCTGATGGTCCTGGGTTCTAGAAAGCAGACTGGGCAAACATGATGAACAAGTCAGTAAGCAGCACCCCTCCATGGCCTCATGCACCAGCTCCATCCTTTAGGATCCTGCCCTGTGTGAGTTCCTGTCCTGACTCCTTCAGTGATGAACAGGGCTATGAAAGTGCAAGCTGAATAAATGCTTTCCTCTCTAATTTGCTTTTTGGTCATGGTGTTTCATCACAGCAACAGAAACCCTAAGATAGTGAGTATAAATCCAGTCAGAAAGTCTGAGCTAAATAATGACATAATAACCGTGAAAGCTATGGTAGCATTGTATATTAGAGAATAAGCATTCTTACTTAGAAATTAGCCTTAGATTCTGTTTATGTTTGTAACTGGGGCCTCAAACCAACAAAAGATGTGCTAACAAGAAAGAAAGGCATTCACTTTTCAGCAATATTTCTGTGTGCAGAGGGTCTTCATCTTAAGTGAAAACTCCCAAGAAGGGGTAAAGTTTGGGAACTTATATATTAGCAAAAAGAAGTCCCTCTATAAAGCAGGTGGAGATGGGCTCCTGAAAGTGGAAGTATGGCCAGGAAATGAGTGACAGGTAGGTCTGGGTGCAGACTCATCTTGTGACCCAGCCCTTCTCTTGCAGGAGAGAGAGGGAGGAACCCTTTACAAAGGGCCATACTTCGATTGTAGGTCCAAACGGGGAGGGCATAGTATTCTTCACACAGCTGCTGTTTTTCAGCTGCCTTCAGCTCAAAATAGTCCTCATGCTAAAGTGGTTAATTTTGCAGGGCATATGCTGACCTACTTCATATTATGACTGGACAAGAGGAACTAAAGCCAAGGGAATGGTGCTTAGTGAAGGGGTGGGCTGCAGAGGGGTCTGTTGTCACGGTGCAGGGTAGATCTATCCCATCTTTGTTTCTGTTGAACGCTTGACAAAAATAGTTTTAAGGGAAGAAAGACTGTGAGGCATGCTGACCATCGGTTCTGGGATCAAGGCTGGACCTCACTGCCACAGTGAACAGAGAATGAATGCTTGCTTTTGCTCAGGCTTCTCTCCACACTGACACAGTATAGGACCTAGTTGCTGGGCCTTCCCACCTAAATTAACCCAGGGACGCAGGCATGCCCATGAACCAACTTGATCAAGACAGGTAGGTCTTCATCGAGGCTCTCTTCTCTGGCTGACTCTAGATTGTGGCGAGTTGAGGACCAAAGCTGACATTACTTATTTATTTTATGTGTTTTGTCTTTTCCTGTGTATCTCTGTGGTGTGTGTGTGTGTGTGTGTGTGTGTGTGTGTGTGCATGTTTGGAAACCTGAAGTTAATGGTAGAAATCTTCCTTAATTCATCTTCCACCTTTTCTTTTGAGCCAGGGTCTCTTAGTCAAACCCAGAGCTCACTGATTATAGTCACATTGCTCTGGGTATCCCATGTCCATGCGTTTTCAGGCTGGTTTGGGGGTCTGTACTCTGGTCTCCAAGATTGAGACACAAGCATTTTAATCTCTGAACCATATCCCCAGCCTCTAGTGCTAATCATTCTTATTTTACATTATACCTTTTATTCTATTTGACATATTGCAATTACGTATTTTATGAAGTACATGGTGACATTTAAATACATGTATCCAAAGAGCAGTGATCAGATTGGAGTAATTGCCGTCTTTCATCTCAGACAATCGTCATTTCTTTGTGCAGAGGGAGCTGTGACTAAGAAGGAAGGGATAAATCTGAAACAAAAGCAGAAGCTCAGGAGTCTGGGTGAGGCAAACAGCACAAAATCAGTTTAAGAAGGCAACAAAGTAGAAGAAACCAGGGTGAGGATGCACCCCAGTCACATGGATTGCAGGCTCTTTTGGTCACACACTGGTCTAGCTATAGACCATCATAAGGCCATAAACAGAAGGGCAACTTTTAACCCTGGTGTCCCTTTGTGTTGTAGTAAGTCTGATGGCAAATGGACAAAGGCCTGCCTCTTGCTTTGAGAGCTTCCTTCCTGCATTCATTCATTCATTCAGAAAATAATAATGACATATGCACAGCAGATTTTAGGTACAGTGGAAAGCACTGAAGTAGAAATATCTGTGTTTAGAGCATCTATGTATGACAGGAATATCAACAAAAGATTATTTTTGGAGTGATGAATTAGGTTGCAATAATCGCGTCTGTAACTTACATTTTGTGTATAATTGTGTGTATATGAGTGCACATGCATTTTGCCTGCATTATGTATACGTACCATGTGTGGGTGATACCTAGAGGTCAGAAGAGGGCATCAGGTTCCCTGGAACTGAAGTCATGGGTGATTATAAGTCCCCAGGAGGCTGCTAAGAACCAAACTCAGATGCTCTCCAAGAGTAGCCAGTGATCTTAACTGCAGAACTGTCTCTCCAGCCCCAGTTTTTTCCCCAGATTCACAGACTTAAGAACTGGGGGAAAAAACTGAACCTGGCATATGTAAAATACCTAGAAGCAGAAAGAAGAACGAAGTAGGAGCAAGGAATGGAAACTGTGGAGTAGCTGGAATCAAGGGAGGAAAAGAGAAGAAGAGTGCAAAGCCAGAAACCACCTTCTCTCTGGGAAACTTTGCCAGTAAAGATGCATGTAAAATGTGTCTAACTGCAAAATGCTGTGATCAAAAGATCATGGCCACCAACAATATGGTTGTTCCAGTGGTACAATAGGGGATACCAGTCCTTGGAATAACAACCTCCCCCAGGCCTCTGTGTTTCTTGCTCATTGTTCCAGCCTCAGGGCATCTGAAGCTTCTACACAATTAACTGTTCATTGGAACTTCAATTATTGTGGAGTGTTTGGAATGCTGCACATCAAATTATCTTGGGCCATCTTTAGTTCTCTTAATAGCGTTTATTGGCTTGGTGAATACCAGGAGAATCATTCAGAATGTTCACATAAAGCACTGACTTTCCTTAGGAAGTTATTCCCTGAGCAGATCACTGGCTTCTACCAACCCCAAAGCTAAGAGTCATCAGGCAGCGTTGGAGGCCTGGAGCTGAGACTTTTCTCACCACTCAGCTTAACCCACCTTCCTAAGGTTCCCACGAATGAATTTGAAATGTCTTCACTTATGACTTTCTTTATTCTGTTATTATAAAAACTTATTGCTTTCACATTGTACATGAAGTTTGGGGTAGCCTAGATTTCTGTTCCCAGGACATGGTAACTCATATTCTTCTCCAGAATAAACTATCTCTTTCTTATTCCCTTTGAGTGAGAGTTGTGAGTTTTTGTTGTTATTATCTTGTCACACATAGCTTTTTCTTCTGTAAGACTACAGATAGTTTGTTCCCTTCAAAGACTGACATTGGGTATGGCTGGTGAGGTCAGAACTGTGGGCTCAGGTTTTGACTGCTGGAAATGGTTGGAGTCCAACTAGTGATGCTTAAAGATGCAGTAAAATGGTACTGAGATTTGACATAACTGGGTTTCAGTCCTGACCTGGCCTTTGGACCTGACCCCAGAGTCTGTAAAATGGAATAATTATTAGTGGCTGAGCCAAGGGAGAAGTCAGCCCTCTACTAAGATATTACACACTAAAACACGCTATCAATAGCTTATGCTACCTGTGCAAACACAGTGTCAAGATCCAATCTTGGCCTTCATGTTCTATCTCAACCAGAATATATTTTCAAAGGCTCTTCAGCAAAGGATTGTACAACTGCTACCGATAATGCAATTGACCTTTTAAGAAAGAGATAAAGAACAAAGAAAAAAAACATAGAGGAAGTCCTGCATATTGAACAAAAAAGACGCTGGACATAAAAAAAAAAAAAAAAAGGACACTCAGACATAAAAAGGAGAAAATGAAGTAACTGCATTATAAATCTAGAAGAAAGGTGAGCATAATCCTAACTCTCTTCTCCCCATCATATCTAAAAGATAACTCACTAAACTATTACCACTGTGTCGACAGACATGAGATATGTAAACACTAAATCTTATGATGATTACAGAAGAAGGAGAAGGAAGGAGCTGGAAAGGCTCAGAATATGTATTTGCTACTGAATAAAGGCAGTGCTAATAGAAACTACATTGTTTTTAGTGAAGATACTGTGAGGCTCAGGATGAATTTTTTAAAAAATAGAATTTTAGGTTCAGTTAAAGAAAATTTAAAGTCGAACAGTAAATATTTAACATAAGAAATTAGGTTTTGGCTATAGAGTGCTTACTTGATATAAACAAAGTCCTAGGCTCAATCCCCAGTACCACACACACACAAGGCTGGTGCTGGAGAGATGGCTCAGCTTTTAAGGATGAGATCTGCTCTCACAGAAGAAGACCTGTTCTTTTGTTCCCAGATTCTTAGGAATCTCACAAGAAGTTTAAAATAATACTTGATCCATATACCTGAGATGTTGTTATAAAAATTAACATAAAACTTTGTGGGGGAAATTCAACGAGAAATGCAGATTCTACAAGCAAAAGGAACCATAATGTACATTTTAAATCTCTGAGTGTATCTATTTTCTACACAAATGATGTGATATTTATATGTAATACTACCATATAAATTACATCCTCTGTTACTATTAAAATTTAGGATAAGTTGTAGTTGTGGGATCAGTGAGAAGGCTCATCGGGTAAAGGCACTTGCCACCATGCCCAGATTTGATCCTCAGGACCTTCATGTTGAAAGGAGAGTTTCAGCTCCCACAAGATGTCCTCTGGCCTCCACACATTCTCAATGGCGTTTACACTGCCCAACAAACACAGGTAAATACGTGTGATAAGGAGGGTAGTTTAGATATATAAAAAGGTTTTCAAAATTTGCTTTATTTTTTAATAGACAGTTAAAGGTATAACTGCAGACCTTAACGGGGCAGGAGGAGACCAGTGGGCTCTGAAGGCCAGAGAATGACATCAGGAGCCCCCGGGGAACCTGAGGACACTGGGATCTTGAGCTGGGCTCAGCAGGTGTTAGGGTTAGTAGCTTCATTTCTGCCGACAGACTGAGCAGATCATAGAGTTGAAAATCACAGATCTGAAATCTTCCCAAACCTCAAACTTCCTCCACTGAGAAGCAAGGAAATATTAGAATTAAGGACATGAATATAAATTCTATTTTTTTACATTTATGTGTGTGTGTATATATGTGTGTGTCTGTGTGTGTATGTGTGTGTTTGTGTATGTGTGTGTTTGTGTGTGTATGTGTGTGCATGTGTGTGTGTTTGTGTGTGTATGTGTGTCTCTGTGTATGTGTTTGTGTGTGTATGTGTGTATGTGTGTGTGTATGTGTGTCTGTATGTGTGTGTATGTGTATCTGTATGTGTGTGTATGTGTGTGTATGTGTGTATGTGTGTGCTTGTGTGTGTATGTGTGTGTTTGTGTGTGTATGTGTGTATGTGTGTGTTTGTGTGTATGTGTGTTTGTGTATGTGTGTGCATGTGTGTGTTTGTGTGTGTATGTGCGTATATGTGTGTGTACGTGTGTGTTTGTGTGTTTGTATGTGTGTGTATGTGTGTTTGTGTATGTGTATGTTTGTGTATGTGTGTATGTGTGTGTGCATGTGTGTGCATGTGTGTGTTTGTGTATGTGTGTATGTGTGTGTGT
>PVIH01010158.1:0-22104 GCA_004025045.1 Sigmodon hispidus | reverse complement strand
GTGTGTGTATGTGTGTGTTTGTGTATGTGTGTATCTGTATCTGTGTTTGTGTGTGTTTGTGTGTATGTTTGTGTATGTGTGTCTGTATATGTGTATGTATATGTGTGTGTCTGTGTGTGTATGTGTGTGTTTGTGTGTGTGTTTGTATGTGTGTGTATGTGTGTTTGTGTATGTGTGTGTTTGTATATGTGTGTATATGTGTGTATGTGTGTGCATGTGTGTGTTTGTGTATGTGTGTGTATGTGTGTATCTGTGTTTGTGTATGTGTGTGTGTTTGTGTGTATGTGTGTGTGTTTGTGTATGTGTGTGTGTCTGTGTATGTGTGTGTGTTTGTGTGTATGTGTCTGTGTATGTGTGTGTATGTGTGTATGTGTATGTGTGTGTCTGTGTGTGTATGTGTGTATGTGTTTGTGTGTGTATGTGTGTGTCTGTGTGTATGTGTGTGTGTTTGTGTGTGTATATGTGTGTGTGTGTATGTGTGTATGTGTTTGTGTGTGTCTGTGTGTGTATGTGTGTGTGTTTGTGTGTGTATGTGTGTGTGTATGTGTGTGTATATGTGTGTACCAATGCACTTGCATGGAAGTCGGAGAACAAGTTTCAGGAGCTGGTTCTCTCCTCCACCATGTTGGTCCTGGGATCCAGTTCAGGTCTTAGTCGTAGGCAGCAAACCCTTCTGGGCCCTTTCATCAGCCTAAGGAAACTCCTTCCTTGTGTGACCTTTCTCTAATACTTGTATCTTAGTGACCTCTGACATACTGAGGACAGAAAAATAACTTGAAAAAAAAAAAAACTTTGAAAGATTCCAAGGAAAGGACTGGAGAGATGGCCCAGCAGTTAAGAGTGCATACTGTTCTTATAAGAGGACCCAGGCTTGGTTCCTCACATCCACACTGAGTGGCTCACCCTGTACCTCCAGATCCAGGAGATCTGATGCATTCTTCACACACACATGTAAGAAACATACAGACAGACATAGACACACACACATAGATATACACACACATATACACACAAATTTTAAAAATTGTACAAACAAAACAACTCCCATCCTAAGTTCCATAGAAGCAAGCAAGGCAACAATATTCCTCTTTTGAAAAGGAAATACTTCCAGATTGCATCTATCTTTTTTTTCCTCCAGAGGTTCTGTTGGAGGAGTTCTGGAAACATACCTTAATTAGAAGGGTCCAGCGTCTTACAAACCCAGCTCTAGGTGCCTATCACTGCTGTACGGTGGAGTTGGATACTGTAGACAGGCCCTGCTATCACTCCGGGCTCCCTTTTCTCCTTAGATGAACCACAAACCTGCTTCATTAGCACCTGCCAACAACTGAGCCACTCTGGAATGAAGAAAATGAAGCACTGCAGACTGAGAAACCCCCGTTTTCTCTTACTTTGCTCACTAGCTGACTAAAAAATGCAATGGTGAGGGCTGGGAGAGGGCTTGTCCAGCATGTATGAAGCCCTGGATGGATCCCTAGCATGTATAAACCACACACTGGGGTATGCCTCTGCAATCTCAGCATGCAGGAGGTGGAGGCAGAAAGAGAAGTACAAGGCTATCCTCAGCTACATAACAGCTTTCTAGGCTGCCTGGAATATCTGAGACTGGCTTGAAAAAAATCAAAACAAAATAGAAAGAATGCAGCAGTTAAAAACCAAACACCAATGTAAAGGCAAAGAGAATGTCCCTGCATTATGGAAGTCTTACCCCAAGAAAAGGGGCCCTGTGGCTCCTGACTCTGGTCTCTTAATTCCCTGCCTTTCTTTAGGTTGGAAGTGAGAGTCCAGCTTCTGTGAAGTGGAGTTACAAAAGCTGGTTCCGTCCCAGACAACAATATCAGTACCAATCCCAGCAGGCTGGTGGGTGGACCGTTGCTCCGTTCTGTTCTGGTGCACAGCCAGCAACCTTGAGTTAGCAAAGGAAGGAGTGTCTTTATTTTCCTTAAGACATTTAAAAAGTAACCAAAGGAGGAGAGGAAGGAGGGAGAGGAAATAAAAGGAAGAAGAGGGAGAGGAGGGGGAGGAAGAAAACGGAGAGGGAGGATACGGTGCCATCTGGATCAGAAACTTGGTGCTGGGCCTTGGAGAAAGCCTTCAGGCTGGAGCTTTGTGAGGGCAGCTGTTCACCCAGTCTGTCCTCAGTAGGTTACACACAGGAGGGAGTCTATTTTCAATCACCCCACCTATTTAGAAGAAATTTCCCCTTTTAAATGTGAGCTCAGGTTGCCACAGAAAAATTTGTTATGATGAAACCTTTGCATGTGGTTGCTGCCCTGGCCCTAGCCCTAGCCCCGAGCTCCCTCAGTGATTATTCTCTGATTTCTCATCAGCTGAGAGGAATCAACAAAACCAGTATTTGTTTCATCTCTGCACAGGCAGCTTTTCCCTCTGCAAAACAAGGTTTTCTTTCCTAGAAGTGTATCTAGTGTGGTGATAAACTGAGAGGTACCGCCCATCCTTTGTGAGATCACAAACAGCTGAATGCACAGAACCATGGTTCATAAACAAGGGTGTGAACCTGAAAACCGCTGGGGCTGAGGCAAGAGAGAGAAAGCCAAAAGGAAAAACTACTGCATTTTAAAATAGGAGCGGGCAGAAAACCATAGGAAACAAGACTGCAAAATCAAAACCCAAATTAGCAAACCTAGCATAAGGTGGCAGGTTTTCAGTCATTGTTACTGTAGATCTTATTTTTTGTGAAATGGTCTCATTCCTAGGATGGCCTGGAACTCACTTTGTAGGTAGATTAGGAAGGCATGAAATCCTCCTGCCTCAGCTTTCCAAGCACAGGGACCACAAATGTAAGCCAACATATCCATATGGATTACCACAGAGCTTAGAATTCTCCCACAGCCCTGAGATCTCTGAGAATTTTAAACCTGGCTATAAACCCAAATCGTTACAATCCAAGGGGCCGAGGGTTTTGTGTAGCTATTTTTCTCTATAGCTCTGCTTGGAAGGACCTCGGTGCTTTTCAGGAACCCTTAGAGTGAGGTTTATTGGAATAGATTGGGCCAGCTCTGAGGACTAGATTCTGCCAAAAAATAAGCAGGGAAACTAGGAGAAGATGGAGCTAGCACCTAGACAGGAGGCAGTGTGTTTCTTCCAATGGGGACTTGTCAGACAGCAGCTGTGCACATTCTAGCATCATAGAGATGTGTCGCAATGGTGATGATCAGAGGGGCATATGCATCCTGAGGGGAGGGAGAGGGGCCTGGCAGAGACTAGCTGATACTTAGAAAGTGTTCCTACTAAAGCTCTTGGGGGCAACCTCAGGAAGGGGAGGAATGGCTGCTGGAGACAAGTTAGAATGCAAGAAACGTTTTCTGCGGTCACCTAGACAGTGTTATAAAGTGCAAAAAGGGAAGGCTCAAGGCTCATGGATGATGAGGTGGGGGCAGCAGCTAGGGCGGAGGCACAGCTATTCTTTGTACTTTCTGCGGCTGCACATCCTAGATAGGACCCAATGTCAGTGCCAAACAGCCTGCTTCCGGTGGCACTCTGCATCTCCAGAGTCGTTATTTATAGACTAGTACAACTGCCCTGATATTAGAACCACGGTGCCCACTGCCAATTGTTGGTAGAGTGGAACTGGAAGCCTGTCCCTCATTGGGTGGTGGAGACATTGTGCTAAAGTAACTTTTGGAGACTGCGTAGATCTAATCTGGTAACAGTCCTGGTAAATTCTTGTTCCTAACCAGAAGACTATGAGGGGACACTATTAGCAAGGCATGCCTTAAAAGGGAAATTCTCTCTGGTTGGTTTTGTTTTGTTTTTAAATACAGGGTCCCACTTTGTAGATCTAGATGGACTACTATTGGTTGTGTGGACTAGCTAGCCTTAAATTTACAGCAATCTTCTTGCCTCAGCCTCATAAGTGCTAAGATAATAGGTGTGTACCATCATATTAACCCAAATGATTTGTTGGTTTTCTGTTTTGCTCATGATTGACCAAGGGCCTCATGTGTTCAAGGCAAATACTCTCCTACTGAGCTCTAGCTACAGGTCCTGAAACCATTTTCCTCTGCTGCTGCCCCCTCTTGGGAAAATGTGGGTCTTGTATTTAATGGTGCATTTCTGGGGTTCTGTGGTACTTTACAGTAATAATATTAAAGCTGATGAAGAGACATGCTTTCCTAAGAACTCATGAATATGTGCTGCTTGCTTTTCTGGCTTCTTCTGAGGGAAGGAAGGAAGCCCAGTTTACTGACTGGTCATTGAGAACAAAAAAGCCTGGGTGACAGGGCAGCAGGACATATATGTCATGTAGCATGTAGCAGGGTCAGTGAAATAAGCCACTACATTTTCAAGGGCTAGTGAGGCTTTCTACACACATGACTAAACCACTCCATCTACATGAAAGAAAAATAAAATCAGGAGCAAAGCCAAAGGGTAAGCATTCCATATCCAAGCAGGTGCAGCTGGGTGCAGGGCTATGCTCTTTGGTTCTGGGTCCTCAAATCTCCTTCTCCCTCTGTTGATCCTGCCAGTCTTGAGGCTAAATCCCATAGCATAACCAGGACACTAGACTCACAGCTCCGGGTCTTATCTCGGGTCTTAAGGCTGTCTGCCCACACTAGTGTGAGGCCTGTAAGACAAAGGCTACACAAAACCCTCACTGGAGGTCCGATGCCAGTCAGTCTTCAAACATTTTGAACACTCCAGGTTAATGAACCACTAATCCTCAGACATCCTCTGGAGTCAGATTTCACTTTAAAAGGGTCACTTCAAGGTGGTATGACATATGAGAGCAGTGGCCACCAGGATATAGGTATCAGGATGGCTGGGGACATTTTTTACCCATAGTAAACTTTCTCCCACTGTCCAACCTGACATGGAAGACCCATTGTCACACAGGACCTGACTCAGAGAGTCCCAGCAGAATGATGTACATTTTCCAATCAGTCATCCTGTGTATCCATAGGAATTAGCTCTTGGGAGTCCTTTGGGATACCAGAACCTATAAGTACTCCTGTGTTTTCTGCATATTAATTGCATGTTACCAACACAAACTTCTCTACAGTGTAAACCATCTCTAAGTCTCTCATAACAATAATGAAAATGCTACATGAATAGCTGTATGGCATATTTAGAAAGAAATATGTACATATTCAGTGTAGATGCAATTTGTATTTCAAGTCTTTTTCTTTTTCCAGTTTGTGCGTGTTATGTATGTAAGTGTGTATATGTGTGTTAGATGGGTGGTGGTGAGGTGTGTGTGTGTGTGTGTGTGTGTAAAGAAGAGATTGATGTAAGGAATCATTCTTGTTGGCTCTTCTACCTTATTTTTTTAGGAAAGGATCTTTCAATCAGACCCAGACTCTCAACAAAACCAAGAGCTTATGGATATGTTGACTGCTGGTAGTCAGCTTGCTTTGGGGCTCTCCTGTCTCTGCCTTCTGGGCCTGAAATCACAGGCAGACTGCCACACCCATGTGACATCTACATGGGTTTCTGGGGATCTGTATGCCAATCCTCACACACAGAGCTTGCTGGCAAGTGTTTAAGCATGGAGACATTGTTCCAGTCTCTCAAGAATTCTTCATTTTTTTACTTAGTGTCTAAGAATCAGAACACAAAGAGCACAAGTTCGAACCACCCCAGGTCTTAGTAAGAAAGGGCTGAACAGACAGTTCCTCATGCCAATCAATCATCCAGGTCATGGTTTTGTCTGCCAAATAAGGAACTGGGAACCTTTAAAGTTTATTGACAAAGATATGGCTGCCATGAAGGGACCCGTTTGAAAGCAGCTTATTGAAGAACTTTAAACATCTTTGTAGAGATAATGTATGCTTTTCTGCCATCTTCTTTCCGGTCCTTGTTATTGTTTTGGGATTCTGTCTCATTGTTCACTTTCCTAGTTATTCCCCCATTTTGATGTAACAAAAGAAAACTAAACCGAGTGTGGTGGCACAGGCCTATAATTCCAGCATCTGGGACTGAGGAAGGGGATCTTGTAGTTGAGGCTGCCTTGGGCTGCCTAGTGAGACCCTGTTTCAAAAATCTATTTTAGCTGTCCACAGTGGCTCATGTCTATAATTCCAACACTCAGGAGGCTGAGACAGGAGGATCATCATGTGTTCAAAGACAGCCTGGGGTACTCAGTAAGTTTGAGGACAGCCTGAGATACAAAACAAAGCCTCTTTAAAAAAAAAGAATAATAACTGTTTAATAGACATATATGAATATATGTAATACACATATATCAGCTTTCTCTAATATACTTTATGTATATATACTGTTTAATAGACATATATGAATATATGTAATACACATATATCAGTTTTCTCTAATATACTTTATGTATATATACTTATTTTTTCCAGTGCTGGGAATTAAAATTAAGGCTTCATGCATGCTAAAGTGAGTGAATATTCCCATCCCTGATAACTGTGCAATAACTAATAGATACATACATTACAGATGGCCCAAGGAAATACTGTCAATAAGAATCCATACAACATTTTGATAGGAACAATTATTTCTGGATTTAGTTTTGGCAGTTTCTGGGCCCAATTTCCACTGATCTTCTGTGCACAGTAGCCAGCTTTGAGGGCACAATCTAGTTCCCTTTTCTACACAGCACTGGAAAGAGGGTGCATGGGAACGGAACTTGTGGTGAAAGCAACCTTGCCACAAAGTGACCCCGCCCTGCCTACCTTCCTCAGGATCTAGTGGTAAATATGTCGTGCCTGGTAAATACAAATTCTGCAGTGGGCATTGCCACACCGTTATCTCTAATGGAATGAACTGGATTGTAAAATTTACACCTCTTTTGAAATGTGATGAAGCAACAGAGTTCAGAAACAGGAAGCACACATTTGCTGGACCACATTTCACTCTTTTGCACAATGTGTAGGAGCCGCTAAGAGAAAGCCGCAGCAGAGGAAACAGCACACTTGGGGCTGCAGGTTATGCGGTCAGCAAGGTGTGGGCAGGAGGGATGCCCCGCCTCACCAGTCTCCTCTTGCTTTTGTCGTTATCAACCTTGAGTTGACTCCAAATGATTTTTTTTTTTCTGTCATTTGTCCACTCCTCCTTCCGACAGTCACTGGGCACCTGCTGTGGAAGCTGGTGACAGTACAGGCTTGAAGTGACATCTAATAAAGACTAAGGACTGGTTCTGACCAAGGGCACTGATTTGCATGCCTAATTCCTCATTGATTCTGTAATAAAACAGCCTCACTGAACACACAGCTGGATAGGGACATGCAGTACCTCCATCACTGCACTTTACAATGACAATATTAATACCAAGAAAAGTGCACTTTTGTGTAAGAAACAGGAGTATCCATCTCTTGCTTTTTTGTATCTAGTGTAGTAAGTGGAGACGATGTGTATTAGACATTATTTATCACTGTTTTAAATTTTTATTTACTTAATTCTGCGTTTATAGATCTAATTTCCAATAATGGTTTTCTTAACAAATGAACTTACAATATTTCCTTAATTTTAACAGTTGGCACTTATCAACAGGTCTGGGCAGGATCCCAGCATTCTAGTGGACAAAGGTAGTGCATGGGGCCTGCCCTCTGAACACTTACTGAAGACATGACATAGGCGAACAGTAGTCAGAGGGCTGATCTGGGTAGGCAGGGAGAGGGCGTGCTGGGCATGGATCTAGTTGGTTGGGGAGGATATACCACCTTCCCCCACATCTCATACTTGAAAGTTCTAATCCCCAGTTATGGTTATATCTAGAGTATGAAAGTAAAGTTAAATGAAGTCATAAGGGTGGGGCCCTGATCTAATGAAATCAGTGCCCTTGATTCTATAAACTCATACACTAGAAAATAAGGCTGCCAAAGGCAAGAGGGGAGCCCTTAGCAGAGTCTGCTGTGATGGGTTTCAGTTCATACAATGCCAAAATGTGACACTGGAATTTAAGAAAACAGCTCATGCCCAGTCAGTAGAAGGTGAGATCTGGCTGATAATTTAGTTTGTGACAGAGATTACCTAAGTTCGGCCCTCAGAACTGAAACAAAACAAGACAAAAAACAAAAATAATAAGCAACAACAACTAAAAGAAACCAAAACAAACAAACATACAAACAAACAAAATAACCTTACAGCTCCACCGGAATAGCCGGGAATAAGGGCTCTTGCCTGTAACTCCAGAACTCAGGGGGACTGCCTTGAGTTGAAGCCAGTGTGAGCTACAAGTTCCCGATCAGTCTGGGTCATAGAATGAGAGAACCTTTCTCAACAACAAGAAAAGAAGGCAGGCTCAATCTTACCTTCTCCTCATCTTTCTCTAAAGCCAACATAAGCCCCTGTTGAGAATTCTGTTTTGTACCTGGAAGGAAGGAATGCTCATGCTTCTCCAAACACACAGAAGCTCAACGTGAAGCTGCCCCTGCTCACACTGTAAGTCAGAATGCTGTTCCTCAACCACTTTTCTGTCCAAATGGCCACTCTTCATCATTCTAAAGCAAAAGTATCCACAGGTTTTTGGGTTTTCAGAAAACCTTGTAAGACATATTAAATATGTTTGCGTGTTTTTCCTCTTCTTATTCTGTCTTTTTCTTGGGGATCTCAGTCATGAACTTAATCAAGGTGGGAAAAAAAAGGTATTTTCCTGTCTATCTGGAACCTTGATCTAGGGCTAGAACATTGAGCATCATGAAGGCCGTTTAGGTTGCCCAGGCAACAGTATATCATTAGCACACACACACAAAGTGCTAGGGTAAAGTGCTCCTGAGGAAGAGTTGGCAAGTTGGACTCAAATACCCACTAACATAGAGAGAAGGGGTGCTTTGCCCACAAGTAGCACTCCCCCCTACAGATCCCCACCATTCAGGCCATGTTCTTTTGTCTTTCCTTATCTACATTCTATGTATTTAGATTTTAACATCTGGCAAAATTGTATTCTTGGCAGACTGGGCAAAAGAGAAGTCTCATATTAGAGGCCATATTCAGAAACATAGAGGAGGCCAGGATTAAGAGAATGAAGCTGTTCCATGCAACAGATTAAGCAATGCAGGTCCAGTTCTTGATAGTGATTTCTTTTAATGGGAAATGAACAGAATAAGTTGGAATAATAACATGCTCAGTTCCAGGTTATTGTGACATTGATAACAAGACCAAGGTCCTAGAATGCCTTTTAGATGCCTCTGAGTAGCCATGGAGACATTGAGCTCTTCCCAGTTGAGAACTATAGTATTTAACCAAATAGTAAAATATTATTCAGTTTTGATCACTCCTATTCTGATTGGTAGGCTAGGTAATTACACATCTACCAGACAATGCTGACTAAAATGTCAACAAAAGGCATCTCCAGGCAAATTACTGGAGGAGAGTTTACTTCTATATATTTGCTTGATTGCATTCTTAAAGATTCCATCTTTTTACCTTGCTTAAAAAAAAAAAGGGTAATTAATAAATAATGCCGGCCGAGTTAGTCATCAGTTTTACACCATATCTGAGAGAATCGGCTTATAAAAAGGGAAGGGGGAGCTATTCTGGATCCTAGTTGGACAGACTCTGGTCCATGATGAGGTAGTCCTGTGGCACCTGGGTCTGTGATAATGTGGGTCACATGATGGGAACAATCTGGCAGAGCAAAACAAGTTACGAAGTAGCTGGGAATCAAAAGAGAAGGAGAAGAAAAGAGATTAGGGTCTCAGTCTCTTCAAGGACACGTCCCCATGATCTGTTCACCTGGCGCTAGGCCTAGGAGTGTAGCCATGGTGGACACTTGTCTTGTGCCTTAGTTACTACTTTAATTTCTGTGACCAAATACTAGACACAAAGCGACTTAAGGGAGGAAGGTTTGTTTTGGCTCAGGGTGTGAAGAGATACAGGCCATCATGGAAGGAAAGGCTGGCTGCAGGAGCAGGCAGTGGGTGGTCGATCACATTGTAACCATAGTCAGGGAGTAGAGAGGGCAGAAAGTGGGGCCTGATATGAAACCTCAGGCCCATCTCCCCTGACCCTCTTCCATCATCAAGTCTCTACCTCCTAAAGCCTCTGAGACCTTCTATAACAGGCCCATCGACTGGGGACCAAGTGTTAGACATATGGGCATATGGGGATGTTCAAATCACGACACACAGACTTTGTTACCAGTATCTCACACATACACATGAATACTCTCCCTCTAGGCCCCACTTATTAAAGGCTTCACCCTTTCTTAGTAGTGCCATTGGTGGTAGGACCAAGGATTTAACACATAGCTCTTTGGGGGATACTACACTATGGTCGACTATAACATCTGTCTGTGTTATTCTATCTTATTGCTTCTTTTTTATTTGTTTGTTTACTTATTTGAATCAGAGTCTCATTATATAATTCAGACTGACTTTGAACTCATAATTCTCCTGCCTCAGCCTCTTGAGTACTAGGACTACAAGTGTGACCAAGCCTGACTGGCATTTGCCAACTTTCTAAAAGTCAAGCAAGATTTAAAAGGGACTTACAAATCTAACTACATCTCTTTAGCCAAAAAGAACCACTTCCAATGTTACACAGTCCTCTATGTGGTGTGTCCTGTGTAGCCTGTCCTCAGCCTTAGGTGAAAACTTCATATCCCCAGTCCTGTGCTGCTGTGTTCCGGGGGTACCAGGCTCCAGTTCACCCTATGATCTTAGTTAAGTTTTTCAACAGTGTAGGCCTTCACCCCGATCACATAAAAGGAAAAACTCTCTCTAATTAGATTTCTTCATTCCTCACAACTGTTTGAAAACCTTAGCTGTTCTTTCTCTCACCTTCTACTGTGGAGAAGAATATAGGGCATTAGTTGAAACTCACTTTATTCTTTTTCCCTTTTAATCTAGAGCAACCCTTTCTTCTTCTTTGTTTCAGATGAAAAGGTACCTTTGATCTTGTTCAAAATCATACTGCTTCTTTTTAAAAAAACAAAAACAAACCAAAAATACATTTCCCTCATTATTGCTAGAATCATATCCTTGTGAAGAATTGAGGAAACATGAGAAAACAAGAAATAAAGTCAAATCACATGCAACTCAGACCTGAGATGGGGCCTGTGGGTTTGTGAGCTTTTTATTCTTCCCAGGAGGTTATATACAGAGGTATAATAAGTATTTCATAATCCAAACTATCCTGCTTATCTTTAATAGTAGAACGTGACTATTTTTGCATGATAAAATATGTTCTTCAGCAATGATATTTTTAAATTTTTTAAACATAAAAATAACTGGTTTTATTTTAACATAAAATAAAAGGTTTTTCTCTTTTATTTTAGAAACAGAGCATGCTTATTGCAAAGTTTTTAGAACCTAAAGTTAAAGTAAAAACCCTAAAAACAATAATCTATACTCTTACCTCTGAGATATAATCAGCTGGCATGTTTTTAGTATAAATCTATGAAAACATATGTAGTTAGGTAATGCATATATATCATCTGTGATATACAAGCACAATATCATTAAATCCTATCAATACCATTTATCTATTTTTGAGACAGGTTCCCTTTATGTAGCTTAGGCTACTTACACACACCTCCTGCCTCAGCCTCCAGGGTACAGGTATTACAGAATGAGTTAAGAATCTGTATTTGCCAGTGAAGAAACAAGGTCAGAGAAGCTAGGTACCCTGCCCCAAGCTCTCCATCCAGCCTGGGATGCCACTATGCAGCCAGCCTCCTCCTGACACGTTCACTGTTAGCTTACAGCTCCCAGAGGGCATCTCCTCATGCCCATGAAGAGACATCACTCTCACACATGGTTCAGGGTTGGATAGTGGCATTACTTTCTTGTGGGTTTTGATGTTTTTAAGCTATTTTTTTCCTACATCTAGCTGCCTATGGAGCTACTTTTGTTTGTGCTGTGACCAGGATCTCACTTTAGTTTTTTTTTTTTTTCAAAAGGATAATAAAAACCATCAAGTTTTTAATTTACAAAGAAGCTATTGCTTCTCTATTTATTTATTATCTATTTATTAATAAAATAATTTTTTCTCACTATATCTCAGGCTGGTCTGGAACTCATGGGCTACCTGGCTGGTTTTCTTGCCATGATTCTCTTACCTCAGAGTCTCCAGTACTGACTTACAGACACAAAGCCACTGTGCCAGAATTTTCTCTACTAACTTAAAGAGCTTCCTCTATTTATTTTATTTTCATCTTTAAAAATCATTGTTTGGAGACAAAGTCACTTGTAGCTCATATTGGTCTTGAACTCACTATGCATACAAGATTGGTCTGGACCCCATGGTCCTCAGCCTACACCTCTCAAGTACTAGGGTCACGGGCATGCTCCACCAAGAATGCCTCTGTCGCTGCTTATGCTTCTGTCTTCCCCCATCTTTGCAAATGGTTTTATTTGTTACCCACTACCTATCCTGGACCTTGGAACCTTTGAGTTACTTGTACATTTGTCTAATTGATTGACTGAAATTTTCTCTCAGTAGCATTTACAGAGGATGCAACTGTGAAGAAACTGCAAATTGTCCCTTAGGAGTCTACAAATGGACACAATGCTTGAAACATGCATTTCTGTAATGCTCTAGCCGTGTTCTTACTCAAATACTGTCTCCCCTGACCCTCACAGCAGCCCAGTGCCAGGGGTACTATTTTTATCTCCACTGCTCACTTGTGCTATGAAGCATAGCACAACCATTTAGCTTTGCAGAGAGTTGGGGAAAGTTCCTAGGCAATTCCAATTTGATGCAATAGATGCTGTTTATCATAGGGGAAGCCCAGGGTTCTGCTCTTAGCAAAAGTACCTAATGAGACCATGGGAACCAGGAAGGACTTATGGAGTAAGTGATTTCCTGATGATCCCTAAAAGGTGGTGATTTGCTTTTTTTGAAATGAAATGTGGGGTTGATAGAAAGAAAATAGTGATTGGGTTTCACATGCAAGAGAGAGGGTGATGTGAGATGGATGAGGGTCGGTAGAAAGATTTAAGAAGAAGAAGAAACCATAGTTCAAAGGTCCAGAGAAAAGAGAAGAGATGGGCATAGTAGTACATGCCTGTGATCTTAGCACTTGGGATGTAGAGGCAGGAGAACCCAGAGTTCAAACCAGTCTCAGATGATGGAAAGTTAGAAGCCAGCATGCATTACATAAGACCATGTCTCCAAAAATCAAACCCAACCAAAACAAAGCAAAACAAAAAAAATAAAGCATATCAAACAAACAAAGAAAATAGAAGCCAAGAGAATGTTGCACCCTAGAAACTGAGAAAGGAAGCCTTTGAGTCCAGGGTTGGGTGGGAGGTCAATAGACTTGCATCATGCCCAGCCTTGTGAGACACTTTAAGGAAACTTACCTTCGATCTAACTACATGAGGAGATGTGGAACCACTTTAGCCAGAGGAGACACCCACAGCTGGTGGGTGAAGATGAAGATCGCTGGGGCAACGGCATAGACAAAGAAAATGTTAGGGAAAGAGTGATGTTACCTTTCACCAGGGCAGTGGCCATGGAGTTAGTGTGCCCTGGAGGGACTTGGGCAGTGGTTGGTAAGTCTGATCTGGCTCTTGGCTTGACAAGTATTATACCAGCAGCCAAGGCCTTGATGAGAACCTCCAGCTAAGGCATGGCCTGTGTGCTGATTAGTTTCATGTCAATTTGATATAAGTTAGAATCATTCTGGAAGAGGGAACCTCAATTGAGATGATGCCCCCCTTTAGGTTGACCCATGGGTAAAACTTACAGTACATTTTCTTAATTGACGATCATTGTAGGAGGGCCCAGTTCACCCTGGAATGATGGTCCTGGCTGCTTATAAAAAGGCAGGCCAAGCGACCCAAAAGGAGAAAGTCAGTAAGCAGCCCTCCTCCTTGGCCTCTGCATCAGCTCCAGCCTCCAGGTTCTTATCCTGCCTGAGTTCCTGCCCTGACTTCCTGCGATGATGAACTGTGATAGGCAAGTTTAAGAAAAATAAACCCTTTGCTTCCCAAGCTTATGCTCATGGTGCTTTATCTCAGCAGTAGAAGCTGTGACTAAGACAGAGACTGGTAACAGGAGTGGCGCAGTGATGTGCCAGACCTCACCATGTGTTTGGGGAGGACTGTGAGGGGACTCTGGAACTTTGGGCTGGGAAAGCCATTTGGTGCTCAGAGGATAACAAGCTGTTGTGGGAACTTAGGATGCAAGGCTGAGAGAGCCGAGCGGAAGGATGATAACATGTGTGTGCAGATTCAGCGGTAAGTTTAAGAGTTCCTAAGGCTCCATTGGGGCCGGTTGAAGTTTGGAACTTAGGTCACCCTGGGGCTGAATAATGGGCTGTGGTTATCATGAAGGCAGAACCATTACTGTGAAATCTTTGCTTTGCTGGAAGATCAATACTGGCTAGCTGGGGCAGAAGATCAGCTGTGGTTAAGAAGAGAGCATCAGTGAGACAAAGTCTCCTGGGAATGTTTCCACAGCTTCCCATTCAGAAGCTGGAGTCTAGTGGTGACCACGTTGTGCTGACAGCCAAACGTGGTAAAGTCTTACAGTCTCCTAAATGGTACTGGTTCTGAAGGCCCAGGATTAAAGAGGTCAGGAAGAGAAGTTGAGGCACAACACCATGTGTCAGGGTCAGGATTCCTGAAGAGAGCTCAAGAGAGGCTGCTGGTGACAGTGTAGTATAATCGCTGCAGGAGACCCCAGCACTCCAGGTGGATGGAGTACGAAAGACTGTGGGATGGAGCTGCCCTGAGCCTAGGAGACAAGGTATTGTGCTGTGAATACAGAGCCCTTTGGAGCCCAGAAGATCATAAGTGAATTCAGGACATAGTATACTGTGTTGTTTACCCTGTTAGAGTTTAATTTTGCTTTGTTCAGACTGTGACTGTGCCCTGGTTCTTCCTTCCTGAACAAAGTATTTATTTTCAGTTTTTATAGGAACCCAGAGTTATGAGACCTTGGATATTTTAAAAAGATTGAACTTTTAAAGTGTTTGGATTTGTAAAGACTGTGGGACTTTTAAGGTTTGAAATTTATCTTATGCTGCAATATTGATATTAATGTGTCATCTTGTGGCCAACAAGAAAGGAGAGGTTATGGTTTAAGAGTGATGCGTTTGTGTTTCAAGCTGACAAGGGGTCAGTTGTGCTGGCTTTTTATGTCAACTTGACACAAGCTGAGGTCATTCTGAAAGAGGAGCCATGATTGAAAGGAAAGGATGCCTCCACTAGATTAGCCTTGGGCAAGCCTATGATGCATATTCTTAACAGATGACTGATGGGGAAGAGCCCAGCCCACTGCGGGTGATGTCACCCCTGGGCTTGTGGTCCTGGATGCTATAAGAAAGCAGACTGAGCAAGCCATGAGAAACAAACCTGTAAATAGCATTCTTCCATGGCTTCTGCATCACTGACTGGCTCCAAGATCCTGCTTTGAGTTCCTGTCCTGACTTCCTTTGATGATGGACTGTGATGTGAAATGTCAGCAAAATAAGCCCTTTCCTCTCCAAGTTGTTTATGGTCCTATCACCACACTAGAAACCTGAACTAAGACAATATGTATCAGGTGTGCAGAGAGGGAAACATACCTTGCCTCTATTCTGACCACTGTTCCTTTCACTGTACATTCTCAGTTCCTGGCCTGGTGTTAAGGTGGGTCTACAAACTATAAACAGGATGGATGTTTATAGTTCTGCCTCTGACAATGAAATTACTATTTAAAGTATATCACGTGGGCCAGTGAGACGGTTCATCCTGTAAAGATGTTTAATACCAATCCTAGTGACCCAGAGTTTCATTCCTTGCTCCACAAGATGGAAGGAGAAAAGAGACTTGTTCCATGACCTACAGAGAGAGAGAGAGAGAGAGAGAGAGAGAGAGAGAGAGAGAGAGAGAGAGAGAGAGAGAGAGACATATCTACTTAATGAAAGTGTATCACACATGTACACAGCTTTATGGGACTGTGACCTAATGTAATTCTAGGACACTTTTGGTGCTCCCCAGGTAAACTCTGTGCCCATTCACAATCCCCACAACTTTCTGTCTCCACTTCAGCATCAGGTCATTGTGAGCCTTTTCATTTGTTTTGGAGACTTTACAGAAATAACATCTTCCCCTGTGTAGTATTTCATGATTTGCTTCCCCCGCTGGCATGTCCCCAAGGCCCAGCCTGAGGACAGCATCAAGTACTTCATTCCTTTTTAATAGCTGAGTCGTTCCCATTGTATGAATGTAACGCATTCTGTTTACATGATGATCAGCTGATGAATCTTTGAACTGTTTCTCCTTTTGTCTTCATAGATAATGTTGTCACAAACACTCATGTAAAATTTTTTATGGATTTATGTTTTTCAAAGGGTCACACCATTTCACATTCCAGCCATTTGAGCAGATATGGAGTGATCTGTCATTGTAGTTTTGAATTGCATTTTTCTTGTGACCAATTATTTTGAATGCTGCCACCTGTCTGTTTGACATGTTTGTGCAATTTCGCTGCTTTCTTTTTTCATTAATTGCAACAAAATACATCTCCGTAGATCTGTCCAGTCTTCATTCTTTTCATCAGGAAACTGGCAAAATGTAGCCTTTTGGGTGGGGCTTCCTTACATCATCTTTGGAAGGCTTAGTCCCATTGTTGGATGGGTTGCACTGCCTTCTACCTTCCTCTAGCTAGTCACCACAATTTACGTAACCATTCATTAGATGATGGTCACAGTCATGTTTCCATTTTAAGCAATCATGAATAATGTCACTATGAACCCTTGCATACAAACTTCTGTGTGGATGTCTCAAAGGGTAGCAGGAAGTGAAAAGCCATTTTCATGTCCTCGGGCACATGCAGAACTGAAGCAGTCAGGCCCTGAGTGGCCTGCGTGGAGCCTCCCAAAGGGTTTGCTGCAGGTCCCTCCTTTGCAGCTTCCTGGACCTTGAGATCATTTTTCTGTTGGATGCGGCCATCCTGGTGGGTGTGAAGTACATCTTGTGGTTTTGATTTCTGTTTCTTCCGATGACTAAGGACTCAGAACATCTTTTCATGTGCTAATTGGCTAGTTCACATTTTCCTTTTGGAGAAGCTGTCAATATAGCTTACATGACTAAGTGTTGATGTAGTTAGTATCCTCTTTGTCCCTTCTCATCAGCCCCTTGTCTGTGTCATCAGAAAGTCTAAGGAGCTGTGCTCAGTCTTTGCTCCTCAGTAGTGGAGTGAGTCATGGAGTGAGCCCATCCACAGGATGAGTCTGGCCAGAGGATTTACACGAACAGAAATTTTCTAGAAAACAGTCCCCTGCTTCCTCCATACAATAAAATCGTTTGCAGCAGTATCTCATGAGAACATTGGTTTTTTTTTTTAAGGTTGAAAGAGCTTCTAGAAATGATCAAGGCCTAAGTTCTCATGTAAGTCTCTCTGTAACAAACAGTTAAGTGGTGCGGGCCTGTGATTTCAGCTCCTCAAAAGACAAAGGCAGGAGGGCAGCTCATGGAAGGCCTATCTGGACTATATAGTGGGGTCAAGGACCTCCTTGACGATTTAGGGTGACCTGGTCTCAAAATGAAGAATGAAAAAAAAGGGGGGGGGTAGAGATATAGCTCAGAAATAGAGGACTTGCCTAGTGTGTGTGATGCTCTGGGCTGAAATAATACTCATCGGTGCAAAAGGAATACAACCACAATGCTATACACGTTCAGTGGGTGTGACCTCCCCCCCTCCCTCCCCCAAACTCTCTCTCTCTCTCCTCTTGAAGTAGAAGCAGATAAGATGAAAACACCCTAAGAATTTAAGACTACATTGGCTCTATTCATGGTTCTTACAAACCTCGTCTATCAGAGGGGGATGATAGACCATGCTTGTAAAGATAATTAATACTAATAATGTTAATGGTAAGATGCCCAAAGCTGTGGTTCATTAGTGTTCCACTTTGAACTTCACCAACACCCTAAGACTTCATCACGAACTCTCCTTACATTATAGCTGGAGGATTGAGACTTGAAAAGGTTTAAGTTGCTCGAAGTTACACCCATATTTGCTAACTTTAAAGGCGTAGGTGACTGCCAGGTGGCATGCTTCTATGATTCTGAAGCTGGTGTGCACAGCCCATGGAAGGCTTTGGCTTCCTGTCTGCAGGGCTGGGGAGTGCATCCTCTGTGGTTTCCTGCAGCATAGAAGTTTTCCAGTTGCAGCATTGCCTCAGGAGATAAAGGCATTCTCCTCAATGTCCCTCGGCACTCTGTCTTTGTGTTCCATCTCGGGCTACTTAATACTACATGGGAAGAAAAATACCGAGGCCCAAATAACTTTGCAAAACCCCTATCAAGTTCAGAGCCTGTCCTGGTGAGCTGCTCCTCATGGATAGGGGTTTAGCTAGTACATTCCTAACAGAGCAGTTGGTTCCCATCTATACCCTGTACGAATCCCCTCTTGTGGAGGGGCAGCCTATCAACAAGTGTCACTCTCATCTTCCAGATACCACCAAAGATGGAGGCTGGCTTGACATTCATGAACTCGGGCTGTGATTATGGCCAGTGTCCACTTTGGGGGACAGAGTCTGAGCTGCTGCTAATTATGGCATCCTTGCTGAAGGCCTTGGTTTCCTCTTATAAGTCCTTCTAAATCATCCCTGTAGTAGTCCACAATAATCAACTGCTCCATGGCTAGCTTGCTGGGCTGAAGAGCTGTTGTAGGTGCTCAGCATGGGTTAGCGCAGTAGGGAAAGCAGAACTATCATTTCTCCATTGCCAGTGGGGAAATGGGCTTCGAGAAGTTCTGTGGTTTCCCAAAGATTACCCAGGCCATGGGGCTGAGGACTATAGACTCCAGCTGGCATTAGAATCCCCGCCCCTTCCTGTCTTCTCCTCTCTCACTCCCTCCCCTCCCCCTCCATTTCTTTCTCAATCATTCTCCTTTCTTCTCTTTCCATCTCTCTTCTCTCTTTCTCCTCTCCCTGCTCTCTCCCTTTCCCTTCCTTTTTGCCTCCCCCACCTCATTAAAAACCAGTGTGCAGTCTACCCTTCTCCTTACTCACTGTTTTAACTGCACATCAATGGGCATTTATCAGTCAGTCCCTTTCCTTATCTGTGGAGGCCTGTAGCTTATTAGCTGACTGACCTGGGTTTCCACAGTTTCTCAGCTTTAAGTCAGGTGTTTTCTTGGAATGTATCCAGGAGGATACGGCTCAAAAGGCGGCAGCAGTAGACAATGTAGGAATTTGTATGTGAAAAGCGATGTAGCTATGGGTCCTTCCACGATGAGAGTCTGCTCTTCCTTTCTAAACCCGGCCCCTTCAGCCTTGTACCAATCTGCACGGGGAATTCAGATCCTCTGTTCCTGCTCTGTTATCTTGGGTGCTTCCTACCCCTCCAATAAAGCTATGCTGCTTTCCTAAGATGCTGGACAATCCCAAGGAAACATCTGCTTTCCATGGTCACATCTGCTCCTCCAGACAATAGACTTCGCTCTCCTGCTTCTAGTGTCCAGTTCCTCTCGCCTGTCCTATGGAGAACAGTTGAACTGTGCTCTCTCCTCTAATCATCCCCAAACCAATCTGTTTTATTTAACTAACATTTATTACACACTGACACCAGGAGAGAGCAGTGCCCAGACACACACACACACACACACACACACACACACACACACACACACACGCACACACACGCGCATACACTGTGATATAGTGTATATTTAATAAAATCAGCCTGGAGTATCAGAGAGCAAATTCACCCACAATCAAGCCATGAAGGTCAGAGAGTGGTGATCTACACCTTTAATCCCATCACTCAGGAGACAGAGATCTTTCTGGATTTCTGTGAGTTTAAGGCCTAACAGCTAAACAGTATTAACTCACACTTTTAATCCTAACTTTAGGATTATGATACAGAGTTGAACCAGGAAGTAAAACAGCTGGGTGGGGAAGATATATGAGACAGGAGAAGATAGAGATTGATTCATTCTGCACAAGTGACCAATCGTGCTGAGGACCCTTGAAGATAGAATTTACCCTGTTCAGCCTGAGAAGTTGACAGTTGTCTGTTTCCTATTTCTAATATTCTATCTTTTCCCCAGTATCTATCTGACTCTAGGTTTTCATTATATGCTAACTACAGTTTGTGCAACACACACACACACACACACACACACACACCCTCCTCTCTTATGGTCTACTTTGAGAATAAAGTTAGGTTACATATTATCTCAGCAGCAAATAATATATTCTTTAATGAATTCTGTAACATCTACCCATAAACACTTTTATATCATTGAGAAGAGAGTCCCATTAGAGGCTGTAAACAGATTTCTTGGATACAATTATTCCATGAATTCATCAGGGGGCCTGAGTCTGAGGGACCACTGTGCTTTCCTCACGATCCTGACACTTTGTACCAGTTTCCTCATCAGCAAAATGAGGGGTTGGGACAGGATGTCTCTGAATCTTGCTTCTGTCTACCAGGCAGCACATGGCTGGCGAGAGCGTTCCAGAACGCTCCATGCTGCTCTCTGACAGGATTGAACACATCCTGGATCTCTACTTCCTCCCAGAGCACAGCCTCCTTCCAGTGTGCATTCCATGACTCTGGAAAATGAACTTGCCTCAGTTTCCCAAACCAGAGCAGCACCTCTCCACTACAGCACTGAACCCTGAGACTAGTAGCAAGGACACAAAACTAATCCCAGCATTTGGGAAACTAAGGTAGAAGGATTGTCAAAAATTCTAGCCCAGAATGGGCTGCAGTGCAAGGCTCTAAAAAAATACCTAAAAAAAACCCAAACCACCACCACCACCACCAAACACCACCACCCCCACCAAACACCACTACCACCACCAAAAGAAAAACAAAAGCCTTCTTCAGAGACCCAAGAGCCAACTTGCTGAGGAGTCACTTCCCAACAGGGAGACATGCTTTGTGTGGTCAGTAATTTAAATGACTAAGTCACCTGGAAGAAGGCACTTATCCAGGGTGGAGGCTGACAGCCACAGGACACAGTGCAGAATCCCTTCCAGCTCCCCAGAGCAGCTCCAAGGCCTCATCATGAAAAACCAGCAATATGTACAAATCTCTTACATGGCCAGGTATTCTGCCTCTTAGCCCCCTTTGAAGGACAATCACACAAGGATATACTAAATTAGACAAAAATTCATGTCATAGTCTAGTGGTAGCCAGGCACAGCATTCACCAGGATCACTGCTTGGCCCCCTTCCTGGCTGGCACAGGTAGGTTCACCTGGCAGTGCTGGACCTTGGCTCATGCCTATGTCTCCATCCTCCATTTAGGGAAAAATAAACACGGGATGAGCTCCCCACATAATGTGGCTTCATCCTGAATAATTGCTGGAAGGAAAAACCTCCTGGTCTCATAGCTGAACAATGCCAATGATTACAGTGATTAAATCAATCAAGCCCAATTTCATAATCATTCAATGTAGCGTTCTCAACTCCACAGGGCCCCGGCATGGCATGTGCCAACCCAGCTGTCTCGAACAGGAATCAAAACCAGCAGGAAAGAAAACATTTGTGGGGGAGGGTTAAAGGTTTTCAACAACGTACTACCATATTAATAAGAATGAGGAGGCTCAATGACACTTCAAGAAAATTTAGTTTAGCGGTAGTAGAATTAACTAACTCACTCGTGATTCTTGGTGGTGACTGACTTTAGTAACTCAAGTATAAAACTTGTACTCACTCACATCCCCTCCAATAAATGTTTTATTGTTCCTGTCGGGGGGTGTGGGTGGGATTTTTGTCAGCTGAGAAAGTTACTGCCTAACACTGTCCTCTGCAGGCACTAATACAGAGACGGTGCAGCGATGCTTACATAAGATGTCTAAGCAGCGAGGCTACAGAGGACCTAGAAATCTAGCTGGTTACCTGCTGGCTGATGCTACAGGACTCCCAGTCCAGATGTTAGAGTATTATGCACAGAGAGAGAGGGGCTGCAAGTGGGAAATGTGATGTTAGCCTTCACTGTCAACTAGACTGAACTTGGAATCACTGTGACATACAGCCCTTCTGTGTGTGTCTCTGAGGGAGTTTCCAGAAAGGTTTAATATGGCGGCTCCAATGCACTTGTCTCCCTTGGTCACTCTCTATCTTATTTCTTTGAGGAAAAGTTTCTTATTGAACCCAGCACTCACCAGTGAACTAGCAAGTGGCCAGTGAGCTCATATTACCACCTCCCTAAATCTAGAACCACAGACCTATGCTCGCACACTTGGATGCTGGGACAGAACTCAGGTCCTCACGGTTTTGTTGCAAGC
>PVIH01010157.1:39026-77497 GCA_004025045.1 Sigmodon hispidus | reverse complement strand
TCACAGAGGCGGGAATGTGGGTATCAACCCGCATGCAATCAGACATGCTCTTCTTGGGCTCCAAACCTCGGTGGATCCAAGCCTCGGTGGATCCCAAGTGCAGTGCGCAAGCCTCGCATCCTGTGCTAGAAAAATTAACCTTTCAAGGTAGCCAGCCAAACATGAGGGGACTGTCCCATCTCCAAGGCAGCAAAGGCTTTTAGAATCATGGCTGCATTACGGCATTGAGTGAACCTAATACGGCAAATGCACCACAGGCACACTAGGAATATCAGCACCATCAGGCTCGCCAGAGCTCCCATTCCCGCCCACTCTTTCTGGTGATCCACAGTGGTGGAGAACCAGGATGCTAGTCCTTCCGCCAGGTCCGCATCCACTCTGGTAGAATTCACGATCACCATGGTCACTCTCAGCTGGGCCATCAAGTTTTCGAATTCACCAATCCAATTTCCTAAAAGATAACTTGACAACTGTTTAGACAGATTTGCAGCATGAATAAAGTTCTGATATTGTACACTAGCCCCACACAATTCTGGAAACTTCCATTCACAGCCAAGCTATGCCAGCTGCCAAAGAGTATCAACCTACTCTTAGACCAGGTCGATCCTTTGATTAATAACCATCAAACCCTTTTTTAACTGGGCAATAAGATTCTTTTGTATGTCTAGAGCCTATACTACATTAGCCAAGACTGCATTCAAAGTCTGTGCAGTCTGCACGATATGGCTCATGGCTCCTATGGCAGCCAATGAAATGGCTGCGATTATGGCAAGCACTTATCTGTACCATCAGGGCCAGCAACAGGAGCTTCTGCATTGTCTGCTTGCTCCCAGGCCTCATTTACCTTTTCCAATTGAATCTTCCTGTTCAGACGCTCCGGTACCCAAACTGGATCATTTCTATCCGGTGCACCCCCCGAATGCAGAAAGTTCTGAATCCTGTCGTCCGTTGGTGGTTTAGTTCTTATCTCTTCCCGGTACGGGCCACCACTTGTCGCGCACCACCTCGTCCCACAAGGAACACGCAACACCGGATCCTTCTCTCTGCACTTTATTCGGGCCTTTCAGATATCTTCTTATCTTCACTGACTAGCTCATTCACTCACTCACTCACTCACTCACTCACTCACTCAGACGAACAACCACTCTCTCACGAACGACGAACGACCCCCAGAATTCTTCTACTCTGGTTGCTCTGCCTATATTTTCTGCCTGGCTACTGGCTAATTAGCATATTATTAAACTAATACCAGTGACAAATCTTTACAGTGTTCAAGAGCATTATTATCCCACAGCACTTCCCCTAGCTAACTCCTTTATAGCCACTGGTACTCAGCTTTTTTTTTTAATTTTTTGTTTTTTAAATTTTTTTTATAGAATAAAGTTTTTTTTAATTATTATTTATGTATCCCCTTGTTCCAACTCCCCCCTCCTTGACCCCTCCTGGTCAGCCTTCACCCTCCCTCCTCCCCATCCCCCATCTCCTCCCTAGAAAGGGCAAGAAGTCCCAAGGTGGATCAGCTCAGCATCTGCTCCAGGCAAGTCCGATTTCATCATTCTAATATCAAGACTGGGTTAGGTGTTCCTCTGGAGAGAATGGGCTCCAAGGTGCCAGTCCATGCACTTGAAACTTTACATACTGCCCATGTCAGTGGACAGTTGCCTTAAGAGAAAGTAAATGAGAAAGTTACTACCAGAAAGTATGTATATTTCATTATTTATCCCTCAGATAGAAAAAGTCTAGCCCTCTCCCAAATTCTTGGATTTTTTGTATACCCTGAAGGTGGCCTTGAAGCAATATCTCAAAAAGACCAGTGATTCTCTTAAAGAGTTTATTAGGCACTTAGCTTTTTTGAGAATTTTTGTACCAAAAGTTGGATGGCAGATATTGCCCCATTCTAATTGGTATCAATAATAAAAAACCCAGAGCCAGATATTGGAACAAATGCAAAAAGTTCAGAGAGAGAGAGAGAGAGAGAGAGAGAGAGAGAGAGAGAGAGAGAGAGAGAGAGAGGAACAAGCTACAGTCACTCACCTTACCAGCTCCTCAGCCAAAAAGGGGAAGATCCTGTCTCCTCCCTCTTTATGCTCCTTTCTCTGTCCAGCCATATCCCTTCCCATTTCAAACTTCCTAGTGCTGGGATTTAAGGCCTGTGTTGCTTCCAAGTATGTGGAGCAGAGGCATGGGATCCCAAGTGCTGGATCTAAAGGCATGTGCTACCACTGCCTGGTCTGTTTCTCTCCTGGACTAGACCAGTCTTATGTTCAGTGTGGCCTTGAACTCATAGAGATCCAGACAGATCTCTGCCTCTAATACCATACAGGGGGCAACTTTCAGAGCTGGGGCTATAGTTCAGGTGGCAAATAAATAAGTAGATGGAATTGTTTTTTCTTTTATTAGAAGAGAGCAGATTGATTGAGTCTATTGCCAGTGACTAACGAGGAACAAAGGGATTAGAGGCATAGCTTAGTTGAGGTAGTGCTCGCCTGCATGCATGAGTCCCTAAGTCCAGTCTTCAGTAGCTCATACAACCAGGCATGGTGGCACATGCCTTATAATAGAGTTAGTTCTCTTCTTATAGCATGTGCATTCCGGGGATTAAACTCAGGTAGTCAGGTTTGGTGGCAAGTGCCTTTACCAGCAGCCCTTTTAATTAATTAATTATCAATATATTTTCTATTTATTTTTATGAATTTCTTACATCTTACTAAGCTGCTATTTCCTGGTTGACCCTCCCTACAACATGAAAAACTCTCTCCATTAAACGTTTCCACAGCTCTTAAGTCCTCTGTACAACGGGCAAAACCGGAAGCAGTTGGTAGAGCCTTTGCCGTGTTTTGCTCAGTCTTTTGTGTGCTGCTCCTGTCTCCAGTGTTACACTCTGAACAGATAGTGATGCCACGATGTGAGGCAGCGTCAGGGCTACACACTGTCTCCCATGCACAGTTTGTGTATCTGCCATCAGCTGAGTGGTCCCAGCTGGGAGATCTTCCCTCAAGCAGGAAGACTATACCCTTTGAGAACTTCATCTCTTTCTTCTACTGCCTTTGGCCTTGGTCAGATCCCCCAGGAGACTCTACTTCCTATGGGAAAAAGACCTTTGTTGACAACATGTCTGGGCAGAGTGGAGCAGCCCTGTGATAACCATGTTCTCCTCTCTCCAGCCCTCTTGAACTTTAGCTTCCTTTTCCATTTTTTTGCAAAGACCAGGATGTGAAAAGGTTAATGAGACCTACCTTCCTCTGGGCTTGGGGTGTGTTTATGCTCTGATTTACTGCGGAAGTCCCCTTCCCAGGGACCCGGCTGCAGCCCTTGCCTTTAGCTTCGTCAGTTATGTGGGCAGATTTTTACAGGGAGGATCTCATTGTGTCGTCCTGGCTGTCCTGGAATTCACTATGTAGCCAAGGCTGGCCTCAAATTCAGAAAGCTACTTGCTTCTGCTTCCCGAGTGCTAGATAAAGGCTTGTGCTGCTGTGGCTGGTTTTTTTCCTTTATCTTTTTTTTTTTTTTTTTTTTTTTTTCTGGTTAACCCCGTTAGCGCTGTCTGCTGGGACCTCACTAATCCGGCTGACTTTATCCTGTGCAGATAACTCTGTGAGTTCATGACTGCCCTGGCCCACCTTGTGCAGAAGGCATTTCATAGCACCCATCTCCATCGCCTTACATTTTTCCTGCCTCCTTTTCCCTTATAGTCCTAAGTCTGGGGAGGGGTTTGATATAAATGTCACATATAGGGCTGAGCACCCCAAATATCACCTATTTTTTTCTTAGCACTTTGACCACTTACAACTCTGTGTTAATTGTTGCCCACTTTAGAGAGAAGCTTTTCTGGTTAAGACTGAGAGTAGCACTAATCAATTTTTTTTACTATTATTTTCTATGAAATATTTTTATTGGTATATGCCCTAGTTTCTGTCACATATACATACAATTGCATGTGTCCCCACAAAATCTAGGAACTACAAATGGGAGAAAACAGGTGATATTTGCTTTTGATAATGACTTAATTTACTTAACATGATGATCTTCAGTTATAACCGTTTTCCTGAAAATGTTATAAATTTGTTCTTCTTTGAGGTTGAAAATCATCTACCATATCTATCTATCTATCTATCTATCTATCTATCTATCTATCTATCTCACGTTTTTTGTTATCCAGCCCTCTGTTGATGGACACCTAGGCTGGCCCCATAATTTAGCTCCTTTGACTAGTCCTGTACTAAGCACTGATGTACAAGTGTCTCTATGATATGTTGACTTGAAATCACTCACATATGTATCCAAGAGTAGTAATTTGAGTCATATGGTAAATTTATTTTAGTCCCCTCTGCCCCCCAGGAAACTCTGTATTGGTTCCATGGTGGCTTGACTGGGGTACCTTCCCATTAACAGTGTCCAAGGGTTCCCTTTGTCCATTTTGTAGGCATTTTAATGACTGCATCATCAGAGGCTGTTGATCAGTTTTTCAAGACATTACCAAGTAAAGGTTATGGTTTTACAGCCTATTTTTAGCCATACAAGTTTGACTAATGAGGAAAGCATCTCTATATCATTCTTAATTGTATCTCCAGGGCCTGGAACCAAGCCCTGAATCTACAAGTAGAGATAAAAACTAAAAGTTATTTGTTTGAAATAGAAACGTTGAATGATGAATGGGAGACTCAAAGTGCTCAGCCTGTGCCAACTGTTTCCATTTGGTGTTTAAGCATTTGAACAAGGAGATGTTAAGAATTTGGTTTGATGAGCTTAAAAATGATAGCAGATATTCTTGGAACTTCATCTTACCTCCTGGAAAAAACCAGACATTCTTGTTCCCATTGGTCAATGTGAAAAGGCTTTGACAATACCGTATCCCAACTGGTGAGTGCGAATTCCAGAGTGCTAACCATGGCTAACAGAACAGTTACCAGGTGCTTGTAGAACCCAGACGTTCATTATTCTTTGTCTCAAATGAAGATGCATTAAAGGGCAAAAATTTTTGGTGTTGGTAGCTGGAGCCATAGTTCAGTGTTACAGTACTTGTCTGGCAAGCATAAGGTTGCAAGTTCATTCCTTAGTCTTGTAAAAAAAAAAAAAAAAAAAAAAAAGAGAGAAAAGAAAAAGAAAAAAATTATGTTATCTAAGATATTTCATTGTTATTATCTTCCCTTGAAAGCACAGACTTGTGGACTCAGCAGTGAATGGTCACTTAACCGTTAGATAAATCTGTAACAATAGACAATCATTATATGCATGTAACCTCCTCCTGAAAATGTATTAATAATATGCAGGGGAAAATATGCATGGGTTGCCCTGCATTCCCATAATATTTCTTTTGGAGAACAAGACTCCATTGGAAGCTTCACATATGAAGTTACCTCTTAGGAAGGAAACCTCCTTTGGGAGCTATGAGACCTCAGGCAGGGAGTCCTAACCTCAAGTCCTGTTCCCAGCATCCCCACTGTCTATAGTTATGTGACCCAGGCAGGCACTGGATCTCTGGGGATTCTAGTTTCTTTATCTGTGAAATAACTCTGGCTTCCTGCCTCCCAAGGATACCAGAAGGAAGAATGAGTTGAGGTTTACATTGCATATAAGGAGCCTTCCAGAAGGACTGTGCAGGGCTAGGAAATATGATACAATTAAATAGGAAGAATGTCCCTCACTTTTGGTTGTTTATCTCTGTTTAGGCTCTATGCACCACAACTCTGTACACAGATTAAGAGAGCAGAAAAACAAAAGTAAGTTCTGACCTTAGATCACGTGGGATAATTCTCATACATAACTGCTGGCTTTTATTTATATGTTCTCTTGTTCACTCTGAACTGGGGGAGGATTTGGAAGCAGACGACTTGGTTGCTACCAAAGAAAGTATATGGCTCTGCTCTGTATTTAGATAGTAGCAGATAGTCCTCTGTCTTCAAAACAGCAGGAGGTAGAGCCGGAGTGGTTTGAAGTTGGAGTTTATCATCAGGATGGAAAGTTCTGTAGGGCAGGAATGGTGCTGGATGGGTCGTTACATCATCAGTGTCTTTCTAAGGACTGACACATAGTGCTATTGAGTTTGGTTTATTTAATGAATGGATGGACTAAGATCACAATTGCAGCTATGGAGCTGGAGGTGGGGGAAAAGGGGAGAGAGGGAGAGAGACAGAGACAGAGAGATCTCAGTCAGTAAAGTGCTTGTTTCACACACATGAGGACCTGAGTCCCATGTCAAAATTCAACAAGCTGGTTGGACTGTGCACATCTGTAATTCTAGTGCTGGGGAGGAAGTAGAGATAGGCAGATCCTTGGAGCTGGCTAGCCTGCAAGCCTAGGCTAGTAGATGAGTTCCAGGCCAGCGAGAAATTCTAACACCCCCTCCCCCAACACACACACACACCCCCCCCCACACACACACAAAGGGTGAATGGCAGCTGAGATTGTCCTCTGGCTTCCACACACATGCACACAGGCACACATGCACATGCAACTACACATGCACATAAACATACACAGAACAAAATAAAAATAAAAGTTCCTTCTGTTCTTTTTTTTTCCTTTTTTATTATTATGAATAAAGAAGTCACACTTTCTATCCTTGTATATCCTTATTCAAGGTCCCTTCCCCCTCCCACCACATCAGGTCATTCTCTCTTCTCCACATCTCTCCATCCCCACCATGGGCAGGCGGTCCCAAGGTCCCAATATTGCTTAGCTGTTCTTTACTAGCTGTGGGTTCCTTTGCTCAACCCCAGGGGCCAGAGCACAGTTGCAGGGCTATTGTGTTTGTCCAGACATGAGTGATACACATATGTTGTTCTTCTCATGGGCCGTGCCAATCTCAGTGATCATTGTAATGGTTTTAGCTCCTCTATCACTACCTGAAGGGACGGACCCAGGGCCGTGCTGACATCAGAGCACTGAGCTTTGTCATGTGTGAACTTCTGGAGAACAACGATGTAACCCTTTTGCACTTGGGTTACATCTGAGAAGGTGAGAGACCTGAATATACTTGTCAGATCTTTTGACTATAATCTAGTGTGACAAAGAGCATATATTCTTTAAAGATCTTTTATTGTAAATGTAAATATGAAGAAGATATGTAAAAATATATTTATAAAACAAAATGAGTAACTATGTAACTACCACCAAAATCATGACATGGAATATTCTAGTCTTTTATGTGCTCCCAAATTATCCATACTCTTTTTTCATAGATACACTGGGCATACCATTTGGGATGTTTGAAAATGTGACATGTTATTCAAAACACACAAATGTACAGCAATTTATATACCACTCCCGGAGAGCTGGCAATTTGAGTTCTTGTACACTATATGTTAAGTTCTTGACTAAATGTCTGTTTTGTTCTCCTGATAAGGCTGTGTAGTTTTCATAGTTACCACAGTTTCAAGGGCTATATATAGACAATATAATTCTTTAAATATGAAAGGGCAATATAGTAGTTAGTTTTACAACAACCCGACACAAGCCAGACTCATTTGGGAAAAGGGACTCTCAACTGAGAAAAGGTCGCCATAAGGTCTGCTTGTAGGCTGGAGTATAGAGCATCTTCTTGATCAATTATTGATGTGGGTGAGTCCAGCTCATTGGAAACGGTGTCACCTCTGGGCATATGGTTCTGGATGATGTAAGAAAGCAAGCCAAGCAAGCTAGTAAGCAGTGTTCCTCCATGTCCTCTGCTTCACCTACCTCTAGATTCCTGCTTGGAGTTCCTGTTGTGACTCCCCTCAGTGATGGAGTGTGGCCTGCCTGAGAGATGTAGGCAGAAATGAACCCCAAGATGACCATTAGTTCAACTGACGTGGATTCATGAGCAAGGACCATTTGTTTGTGCGAGTGCGTGGGTACTTGAAAGAGTAGCATCAGGAAGCAGGTAAGAAGGATATCCAGGGAAGAGAGATAGATGTAGGTCTCAGATGGTTGCATGTTGTGAGGGCTTCTATTTCTCATGTAGGTAATAATGATCAAGAAGGGTGTCTTAATAATTAGATGGACAAGCCCATCCTCTATAGATGCCATCTAGTTTCTTTTTCTAGTGTTTGCTCATGAACCCATGAAAAGTCATGTGGAAAGAAGGCAGGGTATTTATTGGTTCAGCACTCCCCTCACCAAGGCTGGCCTAGTGAACATACTGTTGAGAGCTAACGCATCAAAAAGAGAGCTGTTGTGTGATATTTTGTTTGTGGTCTGACAAATAAAGCTTGCTTGGAGTCAGAGGGCCCAGCTAGCCACTAGTTAACTACAGAGGTCTGGAGGTCTGTACAGAGAGGAAGCAGGAATTGATAAAGTAGGGTGGAGACAGACTCTTGGCACTTTTGGACTAGAGGAGCAGAAGAGGTAGGAAGCCACTGTGGCTGCTATCCTGCTTCTCGGATCTTTCGCCCCAAGATCTGACTCCTGGTCTTTATTGATAAGATTAATTAGATTTATTCTTCAGCTTGCACCCCACATTGGGTATCATATGTAAACCACCTGATCCCAAATAACCAACTTAGAAGTTGGATATGAGTTATACTCAGTTGATAGCATCAGGCTTATTGCTAACTAGCTCTTACATTTTAAGTTAACTCATATTCTTTATTTAAGCTCTGTCACATAGTGGTACCTTATTTAGCATGGAATGTTCATCTCCTGTTCCCTCTGAGTCTGGCTGTGACTCCTGACTCTGCCCTTCTTCCCATCATTGTTAGTTTGGTGGCCTCACCCATACTTCTTGTCCAGCTACTGGCCAATCGGCATTTTATTAAACCAGTTCAAGTGACAAATCTTTACAGTGTACAAAAGGACCATTCCACAGCAGAGACCAATGCTGACCCTGTGATAATGCACCATTCACCTGAGGAACCAGTCAGCTACCTGGTTGATTATACTGAACGTTTTCTATTATAGAAAGGACAGAGATTAGTTCTCAGTGATTAGGTACTTTCTGGATGTGAATTTGCTTTCTCTATCCATGTTTCTGCCAGCAGCACCATCATTGGCCTCCCAGAACACCCTGTCTGTTATTTTGGCATTTCTCAGAGCATCAGTTTTGATCAGTGAGTCCTATAGCTCCCTTTACAGAAATTGGGACCATGAAATCAACTGGTCTTACTATGTGTACCATTACCTGGAAGCATCCAGGAAAATTCTGAAAGGTGTGATGGACAGAGCTAGGGTTGGTTGGCAGTCAAGGGCCTTAAATGGTGGAGTGTCCTCTCTGCCTCACAGCCACAGTTGATGGGTTTTGGAACTAATAGGCAGAAGCAGCTTGCCTCATTATAAAATCTAATAATTTATGGACTTTTGTATCTTCCTAACTATCTTGAGCTCTGCTTATTTTGAGGATCATGTTCTCTAAAGATCAGCTGATCACTAGGCATCGAAACAGCAGCCCCACCAGGATGGGAAACCTAATGAGTGAGGCTCTCTGCCAGATCCTATAGAGAAGAAAAAAAAATGTCTCCTGCCTGGAGAATCCACAAGAAGGAAGAATAACCTCTGGAAGGAGCTTCAGGAAAATACCTTTTGAGTAATAATAAAAAAGCCTTGATTTTGTCAGGATCCTATGAGAAAAGAGGAAATAGCTAGGCCTTCAGCTGTTTATTTACTGACTTGTCTAAATGGAAAGAAAAGTCCAGGCTTTAAGATTAATAGAAGCAGACAAATCTTTTCCTGCCAGGCCCTGGAGGCCCTGAAAGATGAAATTTAAATGAAAACCTTTAAATTATTATGTCTGCATAAATTACAACATAGGACTAAAATAGAATGGGGCTTCAGGACTGAACAACATAAAGCCAGTCCAGTGTCACACTCAGCAAATCCTTCCTATGATTGATATTGAGTTTTTACTAATTCTGCTAGTGCTTCTGACTAGCTGTGTCCAAAGCCCCAAGAAAAGGGACTTGCAGGAAGAATTGTTTTGGCTCATGGTTTTAGAGATTGCAGCCTATAGTCCTGTGAGGTGAAACGCCATTGGATATGGTAGAAGGGCTCTTTATCTCATGGTGGACTTGCTGTGCAAATATATAAACTGGAGTTTGTTTGGATCCCCAGAACCCACATTAAACCTGTAATTCCAGTGGTCCTATGGTGAGATGGGATGTGGAGCTAGATTCAGGAGGTAAACATAGATGAAAACAGCAAAGAGATTCTGTCTTAACTTAGGTGGAAAGTAAAGGGTGACACCCAAAGCTGTCTTATAACCTCCACAGGGGCATCATGGCACTTGTGTGCTCATAATCACACACTCAAATGTGCAGGAGAGAACCTATGTGTACACACACACACAATCATATACATACAAAGATTTTTAAAAACAAAGCCAAAAATAATATTTATTCTGGAATGTTGTTTGGCAATTGAGTTAAGATCAACTATGCAAACCCTGTACAACAGTACTTGGCTCATAGTTAGCGGCTGTTAACACTGTGATCTGACAATACTTGCTGTTTGCCAAGAAGACACACGATGTCACACTCTCCTTCTTTCTCAGGCAAACCTGCAGAACACCTGCTGAACAACTCTTGTGTCTACACTATATTCCCCCGACCCCATATCAAGGTGCTATCCTGCCCCTCTGTGTGACTATATTAGAAATAAGGCCTTCAGGGGGGTAGCTGAGTTGATAAGGTGGTGTCTTAGGCCTCTGCCCTTGTGGAAGGAAGACAGAAGAACACAAAGAAAAGGCCTCTTGCTGTAAGAATATAAGATGACCATTTATACACACCTCTGGGACAAAAGTCTTACCAGACACAAGTCTTTCATCTGGATACTGAACTTTTAGCCTCTAGAACTAGGAGAAATAGATCTCCACTGGGTAAGCCTCCAGCCTGTATATTTCATTATGACAGTTGGAGCAGGTTCATACAGCAGCCCTGTGAGAGACAATGGGGCTGTGCTGATAAGCAGTCTCTGATGCTAGGTATGACGTCACTTCCCCCCTCACTGTGTGAAAGTCTGGTATTTCCCATGGCAGGTGACTGCAGAGTCATTTGTCTTCTATATACTTGGCACTGCTGTCTTCTGGATCTACTCTGACTGTAACTGAGATTTTCCTGCAGAATTTGTTGAGGTCTCTCTGAGCATAGTGGCACACACTGAAATTCTTGACTAAAGGCATTTGAGGCTACATAGTGCAATCCCCTTTCCCCCCCCCCCCGCCCCAAATGAACATTGGTTGAGATCTCTGGTTGAATATTGGACATGTGAACATCTACAATCTACAGCCTGTGAAGGGCCTCTCTCTTTCTTACACTTCCTTCTACAAGGTTTGTGAAAATTAAACCTAGTGGCTCACTGCCAAGAGTCTAAGCTAATGTGACTCCAATGTCACCTGAAGCCCTCCAAGTCTTTCAACTGGATCATGATGCCTGGAGTCCCTTTTATTGTCTGAAAGTGCCCAAAGCCCTCCCTCTGCTTTCTTTCCTTTAAGTTCCTTCTGCAGGGGTTGGCTTTGTTTGTAAGAGCTGCCTGCCAGAACCTGCATCCATCTCAAGCATTCACAAAACAAACTATCCAAAGTCCAGGAGTCCCTGGAAAATCTGGAGCCCTATAGCGGTGAGGCCCAGCCTTTAATTTTTCATTCCCCACCCTGTACAATCTCTTCTAGATTTCTTGAGAACTCTCTCTCTCTAGGTCCTTGAACAATTTAGCTAGGTTTATGCCTCCAAACCTGCAAATCTCCAAGTGAGATGCTACAGACAGTCTTCCATTTTCAGGGCAATTTTTGTCTAGAAATCTGTTCTTCAAATGCATTAGATACAATGTATATATTATAATAATGATATATGGATAACATCCATAAAATGACTATATGATCAACATATTTACAAATAGATTTTTTTTTCTTTTGGGACAGTTTCTTTAGCCCATGTTGGACTCAAATTCCCTATTCCCTCCTGAATAGCCCTGAACTCCTGGTACTTCTGTCTTCATCTCCGGACTACTGGGTGTGTATTACCATGCCCAATTATTGATGAGGTGCTGGGGAATTAAACCCAGGATATGATGCATGCCCAGCAAAGCACTCTTCTAACTGAGCTACACCCTCAGCCCTCTTGATTTATTATTGCACTAAGGATAGTAATGGCAATGCAGAGTGAAAACTTTTGAGAATTTTGGTCTCTTTCATTTCTCACATCAACTAGTGAAAAGTTTTGAATTTTTTGATAAATTTGCTTTCTAGGTGTAGGACATTCAGAATCTGGGGCTGTATAAATCAGTTAACTAAGAAATCCTGGAACAGTGGCTTTTCTCTATTATTTAAAAAAAAAAAATCAGTGTGTGTGCGCGGAAGCGCATGATAGAGAAAGATTAGAGGGAGAGGGGACGGGATGAGGGGAGAAGAGGAGGAGAGGAGAGAAGATGGAGAGGAAGAGGGAGAGGGGAGGAGGAATAGGGGAGGGGGAGAGAGGAGAGACGAGAAAAGACAGACAACACATTCGATTTCTATGTACTTTGATTAAATCACTTGCAGAGAAAACAGAGATCCTTAACGCAGAGTACCCCAACGTGCAAATTGAGAGCAGTAGCTCTGGGACACCTGCGTAGGGAACAACTCTTTACACCGGGCAAGCTCTGATCCAGTCCTGAGCTAGCTACAAACCAACTGGGTTGTGCAATCAATCAGTTCCCGCGGCTAGCCGGGATTCCCAGGGCGCCGGGTCCGGACCTCCGGGAGCCTTGCAAGGCCGAGTTGCGGAGCGGACTCCCCGCCCCTGCTGCTGTCCACGCCCCAGTCCCCGCCCGTCCCGTCGCGTCCTCGCGACCCTTCTTAAGCGTGGAGGGGCGAAGGCGAGGACATGGTGATTCTGGCCACAGAGCTAACCGCGCTACCCAGCGCCCGGGAGCTCGCACAGCCGAGCCCCCAGGCCGTGGTTCCCGGGCGGTCGGGCAGGCGCTGCGGGCTCCCCGGCTCCCCGGCTCCCCGGCTCCCCGCCTTCCCCGGCACCCGGGCGGGCCATGCGCCCGGGCTAGAGCCCAGCCGCCGGTATGCTGCTCCCGCTGCTGCTCGCCGCGCTCTGCCTCTCCGCCTGCCCGGCGCCCGCGCGCTCCTGCCAGCTGCCCTCCGAGTGGCGGCCCCTGAGCGAGGGCTGCCGCGCAGAGCTGGCCGAGACCATCGTTTATGCCAAGGTTCTGGCGCTGCACCCTGAGGTGCCCGGTCTCTACAACTACCTGCCTTGGCAGTACCAAGCTGAAGAGGGAGGGCTCTTCTATTCTGCCGAGGTGGAGATGCTGTGTGACCAGGCTTGGGGAAGTATGCTGGAGGTGCCCGCCGGCTCCAGGCTCAATCTTACAGGTCTGGGCTACTTCTCCTGTCATTCCCACACGGTGGTCCAGGATTACTCCTATTTCTTCTTTCTCAGGTGAGCCTGGCCCCTCTGCGGGCTACCTGCAGCAGGTCAGGAGCACCGGGGATCAGTTTTTTTTTTTTTTTTTTTTTTTTTTGCCAAAGTAGAACATGCCTTAAACTCTTTGCATTCTCTATTGCTTTGTCCTCTATGAAGATCCTGACCACTCTTGGCAGAGGATAAGATACAGAGGGGATTTTGGAGTTGTGTGCACAGAAGGATGTTTAAGTACTTTTGTTTATGAGACCCGGTTTGACTGTTTTACTGGGGTGATCCTCCTGCCTCAGCCTCTGAGTGCTGGGACTACCACATGGCAGCTATCCAAGGGCTTTCCAACCACCTACTTGATGTATTGAGAAAGATGACCTTTGGAATCAGTTGGTGGGGTTCTGGCTATAAACATCTCAGGTGTGAGTTTTGAGCCAAACCCTTCTCTCAGAGTTCCACCCCACACCTCTCCCCTCCACCAATTCCCATCTGGCTAAAAGTGAGAAGCACCTGGGAAAGCCCTGTGGTTTAATGTGTAGCCACTCTGTTCCTGCTTACTTCAAGGCCAGAAAGCAGCCTGGCTGTCTTGCTCCTCTTTCGCACCAGGTGCCAGGTAATTCAAATTAGCGGAGCATTGCGGGCCCCGGGCAGGTGGACCTTCATAGACAATATCAGTCTTGTGAAGTTCCATGGAGGTTGGCCTATAATCAGGAAATGTATCTCTCCCCAAATTCAGTTCATTTTTTATTGACTACTGAATTCTACGATCACAGGTAGAAAACGTCAGGTGTCTCCTCAAACTTGAGGGTTGCTTCTAATTAAATCAGGGTGGATATACAACATCGAGGAGAGACATGGACATAGAAATCTTAGCTAGGTTTAAAAACGGTGATCCAATCCAAAGCTTTGTCAGTCAGCCATAGTCCAGTCTTTCCACCTGTAAGACAGTACTAAGGCTCTTGGGGATGACTCTGAACAGGGATTGCAGTTTCGTTTTGGAGTCTCTGAGAAAGTAAACAGTAAGTTCTGCAGAGGGGCATCCTGAAGCTCAGGGCCACATGTGCTTTCCATAATGGAGGCAGGCTAAGTTTAGAACGCACGCTCTGCTTTGTGTTGGCTTGAGTGGCTTAGCCAGATTAGGTTGATTTTTTTTTAATTGTCTGGAAAGTATAGTTTTCTAAATAAAGTCAGTTAGGACTGTAAGAGAACCTTTCTTGATACAGAGAATCTAACTCAGCCTTTTCATGTTTTTATTTAGGGAAAACACTGAAAGCCTAGCTATAAAACAACTTGACAGTGCTTTATTTTCTATTGGATAAAAGCTCAAGAATGGAGCAGACAGTGTTGAATTTTTGCTTTTTTTGCTTTTTTTTTTTAATCACAAAATGGTCCAATGACTGTGCCGTGGTCAGCCAATGTTTTCATTTTTTTCAGTGACATAATTACAGGAAGTTAAGACAGTCACACAATACTGTGGCAGGTTGTCTTTTCATGGGGCTGTCTGTCTGCCTTAAGTAGGCTAATAAGTGCACACAACGTATTCCTCTTCTGTCGTTCTGGCCTCCTTCCCTGTCTCTTGTTCACTCACTGTGGCTGATACATGGTGAGGAGTGGAAGGTTTATTTTGGCTCATTTCGTTGCTGTGTGGCTCTGTACACTTGGGCACATGATTATGGTAGTGCATGAGGCAGAAGTTGTTCAACTCATGGCAAACAGGAAGCAGAGAAGCAATGCAGAAAGGGGCCATGGTGGGAGGATATAAACCCAAAAGCATACTTGCATTGACTTATTTCCTCCAGCGAAGTCCAACCTGAATCTTCGAGAGACTGGCACCCTAGTGGGTACCAAAGTTGAACACATGAAATGGAGAGGAGAAGCATTTCAAATTCAGACTGGAATACTAGAGTTATGATTCCCACCTCTTTTTTCCTGACTTTTTTTTCTAACAAATACTTTATACCAGAGCATGGAAAAATGTTCATTAATGTTTATATACTTGCATTAACTCTGTGCCAAGTGCTTCATTATATTTGTATGTGTTGGATGAGTGTAAATGTGCATGCCTAGAAATCTGTGCACATGCAGAGGCCATAGGCAGAGATGTTGGTGTCTCCCTCTATTGCTCTCCACTTTATTGGCTTGAGACAAGGTATCTCATTGACCTGGATGCTCACAGTTTGTCTAGGCTGGCCAAGCAGGCTCTCAGGATCTGCCTGTCTCTGCCCTCCAGTGCTGGTGTTACTAGCATGCACAGCCACTGCTGGGTGCTTAAAGAAGAAACTTTGAGACTTGAATGTAGCAGTGAGACATGAATCCAGGTCACATTACAACTGGCTTTCTTCTCACCAGGAAATAAGGACGCTATGAGACAGAAGATCCTGAAGGACTTGGGAAATAGACAGGCATGTGTGCACATATCTTCCTTCCCCTTGTGTAGACTCCTTTCTTAAAAAACAAAACAACAACAAACCCTTAAGGTTAGACTCAAGTAGTGGAAAGTGGAACACAATTAGAAGTGCTAACTGTAGGGGGTCTCTTCCTGAGAACATTGCAGACTTCATGATGAAATTAGCAAGATCATCTCTGTCCTTTGTAAAGTGGACTGAAGCCATCACACCTCCAATAACCTCACCTAAATATCTGCTTTGCCCCCCCCCCTTCCCCTTAGGATGGATGAAAATTACAATCTCTTGCCTCACGGAGTCAATTTCCAAGATGCCATCTTTCCAGACACACAAGAAAACAGAAGAATGTTTTCCAGCCTCTTCCAGTTTGCTAACTGTTCCCAAGGGCAGCAGCTGATGACCTCAAGTGACTGGGAGATCCAGGAAGATAACAGGGTAAGAGCTAGACAGAGCTTGTACCTTGGCAACACAAGAGTGTAGCCACATCTTCTAGGAATGTCATGATCAATGGCATGAAGAATCCTCTTCCAAAATATGTATCCTCCCATTTCTGTCTCAGCTTAAAGAGAATGCTGCTCATAGGCATTGGATACCCACCATTTAGTGTTTGATAAGGAGTTCTTCACAAAGTAGGGACAAGATGGGAAGAAGGTAAATATGTCTCAGTTTCCACTTCTGGAAATGGAAGACAAAAGTCATACCTATATTGCTCTCATTTGACTTAAATTTGTAAATCTCTTGGCATAGTGCTCAAGGGTAAGCGTTCAATGCCTGTAAGCCATGATGGCAATTCTTGTGACTGACAGGGACTCACAGTGGGTGTGACTCTAAGGCAGTGGTTGTCAACGAGGGTCATGATCCCTTTGGGGGGGTCTCATATCAGATATTCTGTATATCAGATATTTACATTATGATTCATAATGGTAGCAACATTATAGTTATGGAGGAATAATGAAATAATTTTATGGTGTGTGTGTAGGGGGGTGACCACAACTTGAGGAATTCTATTAAAGGGTCACTACATCAGGAAAGTTGAGAAACACTGCTCTCATGAATTGTCTTGTAAGGAAAGGAAATGAAATAAGAGAACTGTCTGAGCTAATATAACACCCTTAATTTTCTCTTTTAGATTTATTTTATGTGTATGGATTATTATTTTTTGCCTGCATGTATGTTTGTATACCAAGTGCATGCCTAGTGCCTGGGGAAGAAGAGGGTGTTGATACCCAGGAACTGGAGTTATGGATGGTTGTGAGCTGCCATGTGCATCCTGGGAATTAAACCCCAGTCTTCTGGAAGAGTAGCAAGGGCTCTTACCTGCTGAGCCACCTCTCCAGCCCCCATTCCATGGTTTTAAAGTGCTACTCCTTTTAAAACTCACAGGGTAGACAAAGTGGCTGTAGTAACGGCTAAGAGTATTATGAAATGTGGAAATAATATAAAGACATCTTTTAATCTGAGCCAAATGCCAGTTAGAGGGAAATTTTAGGGGTTGTTACTTTCCCCCAAACAATGGCAGTATCATGATGATGCTATGAGATGAGAGAGTCAGGCCAGGCCTGTGGGCTTCTGGCCCATCACCCTCTATCCAAAATAGATTTGAAGTTAAGTGACCAACTTCTGGAGACAGGTCTGATGTGAATATCAAATCAAGTACTGACCCTGTGTGGAATAATATTGCAAATATTTTTCATTTGTATTTGTTTGATAAAATGCTGATTAGCCAGAAGGCAGGCAGGAAGTAGAGGTGGGGCAATCAGACTAGGAGAATTTTGGAAGAGGAAAGGCAGACCAGACACAAGTCAGATGCAGAGGAAGGAAGATGAGAACGCTGCCCTGAGAAAATGGTACCAAGTCATGTAAGAATCATAGGTTAGTTTAAGAGTAATAAGCCTGAGCCATAGGCCAAACAGTTTATAATTAATGTAAGCCTTTGTGTGATTATTTGGGACTAAATGGCCACAGGACTGGCCGGGCAGGACAGAGAAACTTTCAACTACAATCCTGGTTGTTTCTGGTGACTCCATCCTTTCTTCTGTGTGTGGAGGGTTAGGGAACTGTCCCTTGTCTTTGCTGGTAGCTTAGTCTAGGGTAACTAACTGCCTTGTTATATAAGTGTCATCATCTTTAGCCCTGGGACCTCTGGCCCCAGAAACTTTCTCTTACTTTCACAGAGAAGTTACTCCTATGATGGGCAAGACTTTCCAGACAAAATAAGTTATTTCTTTGTTCTTTTTACATTGTTGAGAGTTTCCTGCCTTAGATCTGCCCCAGTGACAGCAGTCTAGGGTCTCCTTGCCCATCTTCCCCCTTTCTGAGACTTTGTCCTGTGTTTTGCTACACTACTCTACTGAGAACCTGCTTCATTTTCTCCTCTTCCTCACCTCCTTGTTTGTGTGTGAAGATACAGATATGTGCTGATTCATTTGCACATGTGTATGCAGACATGTGAAGGTCAAGAGACTTCTGTTTTTGTTCCTAGGGCCCAGTATTAGTTTTCTATTGCTGATAAAATACTATGACTGAGGCAGATTACAAAAGAAGGTATTTAATTAAGCTTATGATTCCTGAGTGTTAGAGTTTGTGATGGTGAGGCAATAGCATGGTGGGAAGAGCACCTGATAGTTATCTTGATGCAAAAGCAAAAGAGAGAACTGGAAATGATGCCAGTCTTTTGAAACCTCAAAGCTACCCTTAGTGATACATCTTCCTCCAACAAAGCCACGCCTCTTAATCCTTTATAACATTTCCACCAGCTGGGAACAAAGTATTCAAACACATGGGAGTGGTCAGAAGCTTCTGATCAGGCCTAGCCCTGAGGTCCAGACCACCTGCAGCTGCGTAGTCCAAATAATCATACAAGGGCTTATATTAATTACAGACTGTTCAGCCTATGGCTCAGGCTTATTGCTAGCTAGCTCTTGTGTCTTAATTCATTTCTACTAATCTATGTTTTGCCTTGTGGCTCATGACTTACCTGTGTTTCTTTATATCTTGCTTCCTTGGGCAGCAGCTCACAGTGTCTCTGTCTGACTCCACCCTCCTCCCTCTTTATCTATGCTTGGATTTCCTGCCTGCTTATAAGCAGCTTTGCCATAGGCCAGAACAATTCCTTTATTATCCAATGGTAATTCACAGCATACAGAAAGACATCCCACATCACATGAGCCTGTGAGAAATCATTTTCATTTAAGCCACTGTAGGTACCATTTATTATGCTCTTTTTAAATATTCAGACTAGGATCTTTTATTGATCTGGAACTCACCCCAACAGGCCAGGCTGACTGGCCATTTAGCCCCAGGGGTCCCTGCCATCCTCTGCCTCTGCTGTGCTGGGATTAGAGGGGTGTGCCACCATGCCTAGCTTTTTTATGTGAGTTCTAGGGGATAAAATTTATATCTTCCTGAGTTCATAAACACTTTTCCAACTGAGTTCTCTCTAGTCCTGTTTTCCTGTATGTGCATGTGCATGTGTGTGTGTGTGTGTGTGTATGTATGTATGCTTGTGTGTGTATATGCTTGTGTATGTGTGTGTGCATACACACATACTTGAATGTCTTGTTTGACCTCTGCATTATTCACTTGAGATGGCATCTCTCAATGAACTTGGAACTAGACTAGGAGTCAACAAGCCTGAATGATCTTCCTGTATCTGTCCCCCACCACCCGCACTGGGAGTTATGGATTTACATGTCCCCACTTAGCTTCTTACACCAGTACTGGAGATTAGAACTTAGGTCCTCAGGTTTATACAACAAGCTCTTACCCATGAGCCATCTCCCAGCCTGTTTCTCCCTTCTTATCTTTACCGTTCACTATTCCACATTGCCCTGGATGCTCTACATCAAAGCCTCAGAATTCTAAACTTGACTCACACCTAGTCTATCAGGAATGGAATCAGTTTAGTTTCGGCTTATTTTGTGGGAGCTCTGCATATGTATATAACCCACAATAGCAATAGATTTATGTCAAGAGATCAAATATTACTCCAAAAAAGCTTAAGGGGCTTAGTCCTAAAACTCTGCAGCTGCATAACTTATTAGTCTTTTGCTCACATTTGTTTGGAATTAGATTTCCAACATTTAAAAAGAGAGACAAGAACAATAGGACCATGGGGAATAGTTTCATTGTGGAGGCAGCAGGCTTGTCACTGTGGATCACATGCTGGTCTTGGGGAGACTGCTTTTTCCTTTTAGTCATCCTGGCCTCTTGGATAATGGAGTGTGGGAGTTTTGGACACATGAATGAAGTGTCAAAATCTGAAGTCAGGGGTGATAATCATTCCAGAATGCTGTTCTGATGAGTAGGAAATTTCGAGGTTTGATTTTGGACACTATCAACTTCTCAGACCCTTTTCTTTATCCAATTTCACTTCCTGCCCTCTTGGAAAGGGACCACGTCAGAATCAGAACTCAATGAAAGAATCTGTCTGTCTGTATATCGTGTGTGTGTGTGTGTGTGTGTGTGTGTGTGTGTGTGTGTATACATTCATGTGTGTGAGCACCAGGCCCTCATGATGTGGATCCCCTAGCTGGTCTTGAACTTGTTGGAGAGCCCAGGCCAGTCTCAAAATTTCCATCCTTTCAGGTCAGCCTCCTATGTGCTGGAGTTGAAGGCATGTGTCACCATCCCTAGCAGTGAATTCTTTTAACATTTAACCCAAAGGCTGGGGAGTTGGTCGCATGAATAAAAGCCCTTGCTGCATGTTATGAGCATGCTAGCCAGAGATGTAGATGAATATGCTTGTGTCTTTTTACAATATCATAGCTTATTGAAGAACAATATAGTCTTAAGGCCCAGAGGTCTCAATGACAGCAGCTTGAAAGATTATCCTAGTAATATGACTGGGGTGAATGTAAGTTATTTTATTCCAATATTAATTACCTCTTATGTAACACATCACACACAGTAAGTGTATATGCACATATATAGTTTACAGAAAGAATACAAATTAAAGAGGCTGCAGGAGAGTACAAAAAATTTGAGAAGATGGCTGGAGAGTCTATAGAGATAAGATGCAAGGCAGATCCATGCTGGGAGGTGTTTAGAGGCTGGGTCTGAGAGCAAGGCTACAGAGTTCAGCTGTGGTGAAAGCTTGGACTGGGGTCTAAGAGTGGGATACTTCAGTATCCTAATTTGTAATTTGGTTTCCATTGCTGTGGGAAAGACATGACCAAGAGCAGCTTGGAGAGGAAAGTGTTTACTTCATCTTATAGGTAACAGTTCATTATGAAGAGAAGTCAGGACAGGAACCTGGAGGCAGGAACAGCAGCAGAGGCCACAGAGGAGGGACAATGCTCACTGCTGTGCTCCCCATGGCTTGATTTCTCAGCCTCATTTCTTTTACCAGATAAGACCACCTGCTCCAGTGTGGCTTCCTCCCGCAGTGGGCTGGGCCTTCTTGCATCACTCCCTAAGCAAGAGAATACTTCCCAGACCTGCCTGCAGGCAACCTGTTTGTGGCATATTCTCTTATATTTATGGTTGTGAGCCTAGCCTTTAACGGCTGAGCCATCTCTCCAGCCCAGTGTGGCATATTCTCAATGAAGTTTCCTTCTACATATATGACTCTAATTTTTGGCAAGTTGACAAAAAACAGCATGGGCTGTTTTAGGTCTGGGTTCCCATGACTGGATGGGCAGGCAGTTCAGTAGGCTGAGTCATCAGAGGGGACCCTAGTGGAACTGAAGCTCAGGGACAATCTCGGAGTTCTCTGCTTGTTCTTTCATGAACACAGTAGTCATCGGGTGATAGGTTGGCATGACAACGTTCAATCAAAGTGTTAAGTATCTACCACTTCATGGCATCCATTCAAAGGAGTTACACTCTGGTGTAACTTTTTGTTTTTGTCTGGTGTGTAATAAGTTCTTAGGTTCATAGAATTTTAATACATGCATGTGCCTCCACACTTTCAAATCACTCCAATAAATGCATAGGGTGCTTCCCCCTTTATATCCATCCATTTATCAGTCAGTGTTGGATGGGTAGTACCTGGCAGATGTATGGTTTGTGGGTCTAACAGGGGTTTTAGTCATTCTTTCTCAAAACAGAGAAAAAATCTGTTTGATAATGGAGTCTCTTAGGGCAACACACAGATCAATAAACCACTATTTTATACCTCAGGGAGTAACTTAGAGTAGGGTTAGGGTTAGGGTCACACAAACTCAGTGAGCTGGGACCCCCCAGAACCTGCATATAAGCTGGATGCAGTAGGGCAGGTATCTGTAATCCCAGCACACCCCTACTGGGAAATGGGAAGCAGAAACAGGAGAATATTTACAGACTCTTAATCAGCTAGTCTGGCATACTCAGTGAAGATAGGTCTTCAGACAAGGTGGAAAAGTGCAGCTGACACCTGAAGGTCATTTGTCTTTTTCTGTCCCACCAGCCAGCTCCCAAATAATAACACGAATACCTATTATTATGAAAGCTCGGCCTATAGCTTAGGCCTTTTACTATCTCTTATGACTTAAATTAACCCATTTACACTAATCTATGTTCTGTCACATGGCATTATCTCTCTTCCATCTTGTACCTCCTCTTTCCTCTTCATGTCTGGCTGGCAACTCCACCTTTATTTTTCTCAAAGTCCTCTCTGTCTCATACATAAGTCCCGCCTAACATCTTTCTGCCTAGCTATTGGCCATTCAGCTCTTTATTAAACCAATCACAGTGACATATCTTCATACAGTATACAAATATCCCCTATCATACAGTGTGCAACATTTGTCCCTTTTTTTTAAATAAAAGGAAAAGTTTTAACTCTAAAACAGTAAAATTATATACAAAATTATATACTATGTTATTAAAATATCTTAAATGCCATATTCTGGAGTGTTTTAAGAGGATCTGTCCATCTAAAATATAGCTCTTTGATCTTGAAAACATGTAAAATGACCATAAATTTGATTGTAATGTCTACTAACTTGCATTTTTTTATATCCTAGTTAGTTAGTAGTAATAACTTTCAAGGACTAGCAATTTGAATTACATTGTCAAATAAACTATATAGGCACAATACTTTGAACAAGCATAGAAATATATGAACAGTAACAAAATTAATCTCAACTTTATATCATTATAAATTTGTATACAATATACAAAAAATTTCAATACAATGTAAAATATGTAAAACTAGTAATTGCTTTTTTAAAAGTCGATTTAATAATCTACCTTTATATCTTATCATATCTGCATTTCCTTTTTTTCTTTTTTCTTGTTTATCAACAAGAACCCTGAATCTAATCTCCCTTGTTCAGTGTTTTTTCCTAACCATAACCAATAACAATTTGTAACCAATTACCCTAAATGACAATTACCCATAACCCATTGAAAGACCAAAAACTACCCACTCCACCTCTTAGAAATGAGGGCACCATGTTCTTAAATTTACTTCCTGCTCTCTGGGGGTGACAGCATCTCTAGGGCATCTTAAAAAGAAAAGTTTTTTTTTTTAATTGTCAAGTCCTGAAATAAGTAGCTGTATCATTTTTTGTCTAGATTCTGCATAATGGGAGAGTGGATGGCTTGTCTCACATCCTGGCTAGAGTAGTCTGTGAATCTGGTACATCTCAGCCAGCCATTTCAAAATTAGCCTGAGCAGTTTGTAGTCCAAATCTGATCTTTGGTTGGTGTTTGTCAGCCTAGTGGCTTTTTTTTTTTTTTGTCATTGTCTGAAATCATCGTTGTGGGGCACCATCTTCCTTTTGGATATCCAAAGTTCGCAGTTAGGCATTGTCATGGTTTACTGCAGAAAACTGATAAGAGACTAAAAATCCAACACAATGTGCAGAAAGCTAGATAAAACCTTTTTCTAGAATTAATTAGCACTCTATATGAACAGCAATATCATGTCAAAATGTTTAACAATATATGTATATAATTTTGTAAATTTTGATATAAATATATATGACATAGGATTAGTAATAATAGAGTAGCCCCTTATTTTTAGTTCTTCTGTCCCATATCAGGTAGCTCTTCTGATATGATATAGAGATTTTTGCATTTTCCTTTAACAAGCATACTTGGATTTAGAGAAAGAGAGAGCCACATTTCAACTTCAAAGTCAGCTTTAATTTATAATTTAACTGGGACTTCAACTTTTTTTTATAAAGAGATATAGATGTTAAGCAATGAGATTTTACCTTGTATAGTATATTGGTACAAATAGGTCTGATATTCCTTGCTTGTAAATTTTTCTAGATAGCTTTCCCTTCTGCCTTAGACATCTAGATGTCCAAGGTCTTTTGACTTCTTGAAGATGAGTATTTCTAGTTTTTTGTAAAGACAAAAGCAAAACCCTTTCCCAACCCTTGAATTTTTCTTACAACTTAAAGAATTGTCACATAGGTGGATAAGCCATCATTTCTCTTTATCATGAAGTTTCTCTGGTTTAAATCAAGTTTTCATTAATTTGGATGGTATATATAGTTTATCTTCACCTGCAGAAACAAAAGCAAAAACCCCTCCCCAATGTAGCACATATCCTGCTTCCAATCTGAGGGCAGTACATCTTTGAAGTAGACAGGCTGATTTAGCTCAGTCATTTTTTCTATAGTCTAAGCCTTTCAGTAGCTGTTATTTCTTTCTCATTAGCACTGAGAAAATTCCAAGTTAATAAAGCATTATGCAGTCTATATCTGGGAGTCTTTATTACTCCTTTCTATTTATTTAGCATATTCTTTAGAGTTTGATTTGAACTTTCTATGACTGCTTGCCCTGTAGGATTGTGTGGTATTCCTGTAATATACTTTATATTATAATAAGCAAAAAATTGTTTTATTTTACTATAGACATATGCTGAAGCATTGTCTGTCTTAATCTCTAGAGGTATTCCCATGATGGCCATAACTTCTAGCAAATGTGTGATTATAGAATCATCCTTTTCTCAACTTCAAGCAGTTGCCCATTGAAATCTTGAAAATGTATCTATTGTATGATGTACATAACTTAATTTTCTATCTGCAAGCTGTTTCTCTCACTAGTCTAGGAATTTTGTATCCAGACTCTACCCTCATTCTCAGGCAGACCCTAGGTTGGCTTATTCGGAAGTGCTTAGGAATATGTTTTAAGGTACTAGTTATTGCCAATTTGTACTGGCTGAAGCCAGACTGATCTCCAGGCTCCTTAGAAGCCTCTACAATCCTCTTCACAAACAGGTCTTCTTCTTGGAGAGTCATATGACTTGGAGAGGTGATCTGGAGGTTAAGGGCAGGGACAGTAGGAAAATCTTACATGGGGATGCTTTTGTGTAGCACACCCATGATGCCATTCAACTCAGTCTGTAGAAGCAAAACCCTCCTACACTGTTTCCTTCCCAGTACTCTGCTTTTAAACATTCCACCCACCCCTTAGTTCATAGAAACACAATCTTGCTTTCAAAAGTTGCCAAGACATCAGTAGTGTCGCTAAGTGCCCAGTGCCTCTCCTTTGGTGTCATGGTGTTAATGGGATTGAGGAGATGTCTTTGGCAATCGTTGTCTTTACTGGCAGGATTCTCTGCACTCCAGCCAAGAACATTTTTCCCTTTTCCATTTTTCTTTGCTTGGACGAGAGTAACAGTCAAAACAGAGTTGTGTATTTTCTCTTTTCTGCCAGTGTTATCTCCTAGGACCAAGATCTAGCCTGAGCCTTCTTACATCAGTCTGGCATAAAATGTCATGGGATTAAAATAAAACCTGTGAAGGTCAGACGGCCCCCATGGTCTCCTTTCCTTGTTTGGAGTTGGGAAAGAGCCTTCTTATTCCCAACTACTTCAGAAGGAATGTAAACTCCTCATCAGATTTGGATGGCTCTGCTGTGTCAGGAGGAATGACCCTGGGCAGGTCCTTTCATTTCTTGTAGCTGAAGTTTGCTCATCTAGAAAATGAGACCCACAGAAACTAAGGCTGCTACATAGAGCACGCATCTGATGCAGTTTGTAAACGTCATTGTGACTGAAGTCATTTTAAAGTCTTCAAACATGGCACTTTTTACAAATTAATAACCATTTTTTTAATGGGGCTGGAGAAATGGCTCAGTGGTTAAAAGCACATACTTCTTTTTCAGAGAACCAGAGCTCATTTCCCAGCGTCCATGTCAGGTGGTTTGCAACCACCTATAACCCCAGCTCCTGGAGACTCAGTGCCTCCTTCTAGTCATCTTGGGCACCTGTGCTTATGTTCACATCTGCCCTCTCCCCTCCAACACACACACACACACACACACACACACAACTTAAAAAAAGCTTTCTGTTACTCCCCAGGGAACTGTGACTTTTTAGGCATGCTGGGATTGGCGACTCCTAATCCCGCCCAGCTCCCTTGATTGACGAGGACAGTAAAGGGGATTCGTGTTGGTGATGGGAATGGATAAAAGGGAAGCAAATGAGGGTAATTTTTTTCCATTTAGCAGCGTTTAATAACTTCTGAGCAGGAGCACTTTTAAAAGGTATGCTAATTCAACTGTGAGCAGATAACATGTCTACTTAAAGTCCAAATCTAGAAGTGCACAGTGGTACCAGTAGAAAAATCTTCCTCTTGGACCTTCATTCCCCAGTTCCCACCAACCCCAAACAAACAGCTACAGTTATTAGTTTCTTCTGCAAACATTCAATGAGTGTTCGGATGCTGCAAATACAGTTTAACATGTGTTATTTACTGCTGCCTTTGATAGAGTGGTAGAATACTGTGTACACTCAGCTGTGCTGTGCTTTATTTGCATATAGACTTTGAGGATCTTTCTGTGTCAATGACTCTGAAGATGCCTTAAACAGCTGCACAATATTCCTTTGTATGGATGTATCATGAGATGTCATATTGAATGAAGGTTCCTGCTGTTAGGTTTTGGGTCCTTTCTAATTCAACATCATTACAAACAGTGCTGACATAATTGTATCTAACTAAGTTCCACAGCTCATCACTGTGTCTAATCTTTAGCACAAGCTTGGGTCCTTCCCACAAGGCAGCTACTATGTGAGATGGATGCTACAGTTCCAACGTTTAGCAAAGGCCCTGATGCCATAAAGTCTTAACTGGCAACAGATGCAATCAAAAGACTACAGTGATCAAAATGTCGCAATCAAAAGATCATTGCACAATTTTAAATGAAAATAATTGTTCCAACTTAAGAAATTAAGCAACTAACAGTCCTTACATGAACATGAAAATGAAGACATCCTTCTCAAATGAACTGATAACTGAGATAAGGTCTACTGATGTGTAAAGAGGCATTCAAGTTAAAGTAGAGGCTAGCAGTTCAGAGACAGAAGAATCTGTGCAACAGCCCTGGGAAGAAGAGCCTTGTGGCACAGTGAAGGATATGGGTGAGAAAGATGAGGCCTGAGTTCTGACAGGAGCTGGAACATACCTAGGCCCTAGGAAGATCCAGGCTTTGTCCAGTAGTCTTTAACTCTTTGAAGGAAAGGACGGGAAATAAACAGACAGGAATGGGAAGTGGGGTAGGAGGGGTTAGAGGGGTTCCCTATGATTCAGTGAGATAAGATTTGGGCTAGGCTAGAAACATGGCAATGGGGGAGGGAATGGTCAAATTTGTGAGATACTTGGGAATAAAAGGTTAGTCTTGGGGGCTGGAGACATGGCTCAGTGATTAAGAGCACTGACTACTCTTCCAAACAACCTGAGTTCATTTCCCAGCACCCACATGGTAGATAACAACTGTCTGCAAGTCCAAGATCTGACACCCTCACACAGGCATACATGCATAGAAAATAAAAATATATATAAATTATTTCAAAAGTCTTTATTTCTGTCTCAGAAGAGTGATTGTAAATTCTTGCTCCATCTTGACAGAGCTCCGAGACTAGTTTTGGGTAAAAGGGCCTTTTATGCAATCTTTCTTCCTTGGAGGATTACTCACTCAGGTTCCCCGTGTCTGGCCTGTGACCACCATGACCTACTCACTCACATTATGGCAGATGCCCCTGCAGCTCTTGTTTCATGTGTCTAGTTTATTCATTTATTTTTCTTCCTGAAACAGGGTTTCTCTGTGTAGCCCTGGCTGCCCTGAAACTTGCTCTGTAGATCAGGTTGGCTTCTAACTCCAAGATCCATTTGCCTCTGCCTCCCAAGCTCTGGGATTCAAGGTGAGTACCACTACACCTACTAAATTTATTTCTTCTATGATAGCAACTTTGTTAAGATTCGAATCTGTCTTTTGCTTGTGTTGTGATGCTTGGTCTCCAGCATGTTGCCCTCCTGTGCAGACTGTAGAGCTCTTAGGAAATAGGGCCTGCCTGGCAGAAGTATGTCACTAGGTGACTCTTTGAAGGCTTACCCGCACACTGTATTCTCTGCTTTTTGCCTATGGAGCATGCGCAGCCACCACTTCATACCTGAGCTGCTGTGGACCTAGCCACCCGCCATGCCTTCCCCACCATAATGGACTGAAATCCCTTTGAAACTGTGAGCTCAGATCACTCTTTCCTCCAGCAAACTGTTTCTGTCAGGTGCCTTGGTCATGGTGACATGAAAATAAACATTTTCAAGGGGTGGCAGGGGAGGCGGTTCATGACTGAAAAAAAGGTTAGTATTGGGTATGTCAGTCAGGCAGAAAAGGAAGGTACAAGATGTATGATGGGACACATGCAGTTTGTCCCTTACACACCCCAGGGAAAAGAGGACAGATCAGCTTACAGGGCTAAAAGGAACAGGAATTGTGCAGGAAGCCTGCACTCAACCTCTAGGTAAGAGGGAACGTAGAAAGTGATGGACCTATGGTTGAAGACCTTTGCTGGGGTCCAGGGCATAACTCAAGGAAGTTTCTGTCTTAGCTATTTGTCTATTACTGTGATTATACATTTGTCACCAAGGCAGTGTATAGAAGAAAGAGCTTCTTTGAGACTTGCAGTCTTTTAGAGGATGAGTCCATGAGCATCATGGTGGGAAGCATGGCAGAAAGAAAGCAGGCGTGACACTGGAGCAGTTTTGGAGAAGTCACATCTTGACACACAACATGAGGCAAAGCAGCTACCTGGGAATGGCATGGGATTTTGCTATACTTTCAAATATACTTTCCAACAAGGCTCTACTTTGAAATCCTTCCCTGAGTGTTCCACTAACCAGAGATCAAACACATGAGCCTCTGAAGGCATTCTCATTTAAACCACCTCAGTGTCTCCTCAGAGACGATAATTGGTAAAATGTAAAGCATGTAGTCATGACTGGACTCCATGGCACCACTTGTCACAGAGAGTCTTTGCAGGACACACAGTTCTGTCAGTTTTCTCTCTTTTTTTTTCTTTTTAAATAAGTTTAGGTTTTCCTTATTTAAACTTTACAAAAATTTTGAGACTATCTTGATTTTATCTATATCTCTATCTGTCTATCTATATCTTTAGCTCTATACGTAGATACACATATAAGAAAATCCAGGGCCTGGAGAGATGGTCCAGCAGTTTGGAGCTATCATGGCTTTTCCAGAGGATCAGAGCACCCACTTTGAACAGGTCCCAACTGCCTATAAATTTCAGTTCCAGGGGTTCCAAACATACTCTTCTGGCCTCCAAGGCATCTGTATGTTTGTACACACACACACACACACACACACACACACACACACACACACACACAGAGAGAGAGAGAGAGAGAGAGAGAGAGAGAGAGAGAGAGAGAGAGAGAGAGAGAGGAGATAAGCAAACAATACATCTTTTAAAGATTCTATTTGTATTTTGCATTATTACATTGAATTTACAAGTCAATTTGGAAAGAATTAACAAACTAACAAAGCTAGATCTCCCAGTCCATGAACCATATATAATATCTTTTTTTGTTGAAGGTTTGATTATTTTAACCAATGATTTGTAATTTTCAGCATATATTTCCTGTATATATTTGACTTATACCTCTGTATTTTACATTTGGTCCAGTTGTCTTGGATGCTGCATTAGTTATTTTGTCAGTGCTATAACCTGACCAAAAGCACCTGGAGGGAGATGAGATTTAATTCAGTCCATCATGGCAGGGAATGCATGGTGGGGGTGGGGGTGGCTGATTTACACACTGCTGCTCATCAGCAGAAGCTGTTTGGGAAGCCTACTGGAGTATAAATCTCAAGGTCTGTTTCTCCAGACCTGCATTTTCCCAACTAGCTCTCTCAAATGTCTTACAAACCTTTACCCCTGGGATAGGGTGAACCATGTGCCTGGGATAGGGTGAACCATGTGCCTGGGATAAGGTGAACCATGTGCCTGGGATAGGATTAACCATGTGCCTGGGATAGGGTGAACCATGTGCCTGGGATAGGGTGAACCATGTGCCTGGGATAGGGTGAACCATGTGCCTGGGATAGGGTTAACCATGTGCCTGGGATAAGGTGAACCATGTGCCTGGGATAGGGTGAACCATGTGCCTGGGATAGGGTGAACCATGTGCCTGGGATAGGGTGAACCATGTGCTCAATCACATTTCACACACAAACCATAAGGTGGACCATTGTGCTTTGTTTTGTTTTCAGACAGTTTTTCTGTATAGTCCAGGCTGGTCTCAAGCCCACAGTCCTTCTGCTGCTTCCTCCCACAGGCTGGGATTACAGGTGTGCACCACCACAGTAAGAATAAGTATCTTTAAAAATAAATCTCTGTGTGTGTACGCACACACACACTTTCCACACACATTTGTATACACATGATTGTGTATATGTGCACATGTGTACATATACGTGTGTGCATGATTGTGTGTGTGGCATACATGTGGACGACCTTGAGTGTCAGTCCTCACCTTCCATCTTGTCTTAGACATGGTCTCTTTGTTGTTTGCCACTGAGTTTCCAGTGATTCTTCTGTTTCTGCCTTTCATCTCACTGTAGGAGCACAGGGATTACAAGCATATATTATCATTTTGACTTGATGTGAGTTCTGAGGCTTACAATTCAGGTCCTCAGGCATGTGTAGCAAGTGCCTTGCTCACTAAGCCATCTGATCAACCCAAGAGGTGCTATGGTAGTTGGAACGTATTTGGCCCATATAATCCCATAGGGAATGGCACTATTGGGAGGTGTGGCTTGTTGCAGTAGGTATAGTCCTGTTGGAGGAAGTGTGTCACTGTGGGGTAGGCTTTGAGGTCTCTTTTGCTCAAGCTTCCCTCGATGTGACTGTCAGTTGACTTCCTGTTGCCTGCAAGATGTAGGACTCTCAGCTACTTTTCAAGCACCACCGTCTGCCTGCATGCTACCATGCTTTCTGCTATGATGACAAAGGACTGAGCCTCTGAAACTGTAAGCTGTCACTTCAAATCAGGGTTTTCATTTCTAAGAGTTGCTGTGGTCATGTTGTCTATTCACAGCAATAGAAACCCTAACTAAAACAGATACCATTTTAAACTTTTATCACTAACCTATAGGAAGACTACTCAGTTTTATGCATTAATCTTATAACTGACAACTCATTGAATGCATCTAGTTCTAACAGATTTTTGTAGATTCCATGCTTTTTTAAAAAATATAAATAATCATGTTGTCAGTGGGAGACCTTACCCACTGAGCCATCTAATGTATACCAGCCTGGTCTACAGAGTGGTAAACAGCTTAATTCTCTTGTCAAACTATATGCCTTTTACTTCTCTTTATTAATCTTAATGAATCCGCTAAGATCTCCAGTACAAGCATGTGTGGAAAGGATGAGAATGGATAGTATATTTTAAATATGTTAGCTGCATTGTTATAGATTCCCTTAATCAAATTAAAGAAATTAGCTTTTATTAGTTTGTGGGCAGTTTTGAAAATATCCTTAAAAATACTTTCATTGTGCATATACGCACTGGACATGGAACTGAGTTATGTAAGGACTTTCCAAGCACATAGTTGAGTACATTTGTGCCCATTCGTTACCTGCCTCCCAACCTTCCACACTTTCCTTTTCCATTTGTCTCCTTGTCCCTTAGACGGTCTCATTTCCACTTTGCTTCCATACATACATACATAATTGTATGCATCACTATAAAAACCTTAGAACCACAAATAAGAGAAAACATATTTGTCTTGCTGAAACTGTCTTAGTTCATTTAACAGGATGACATCCAGTTGCACTATTTTCTTGCAAATGACATAATTTTATTCTTTGTTATGGCTGAGGGATTCCACAGTGTATATATAGTTGGTGAGAGTTTTAACAATGTGTTCAATTTTGTTAGATGTTCTCTCAGCACCAACTTGGGGTTATGAGATCCATAACCAAACACCAGAGCACACATGTGAGTAATAAGCCATGGTCTTTACATATTGCTTGATTCAGTACTCTAAAATTTTGTTAGGATCTCTGTCTCTGTATCTCTCTCTCTTTCTCTCTTTCTCTCTCTCTGTGTGCATATATGCAGAATCTAGGGATGGGCCAATGGCCTCAAGCTTGCTTATTGTCACTGACCAATATCTATCCACTTGTTTTTACTGCTATTTATCTAAGAGATCTTGTTGTAGAATGGGCCCGGAGGGGTCTGCAGCAGCTTTTATCTCTTCGGGCTCTCTCCAGGCTCTCTCTTGGTGTGTGTGTGTGGGTCTCTTCCACACTCTGATGCGATCAGAGTTTACCTGGGTAGCTTCTGGTTTCCCGCTACAAGATCTGCTCTATAGATTTTTTTTCCCTCATAATTAAAAAGAACATCATAGTAGTATTGCCTCATCAAATGGTTAGAAAGTATTTCTTCCTCTTTCATTTTCTGTAGAATTGGCAATTTCCCCCTCATCAGATGCAGATGCAGTCATCTGCTGTCTTAGGGTTTCTATTGCTGTGAAGAGACAACATGACCATGGCTACTATTTATAAAGGGAAACATTTAATTGGGGCTGACTTACAGTTTTACAGGCTTAGTCCATCGTCATCATGGCAGGACATGGTGGTATGCAGGTAGTTATGATGCTGGAGATGAAGTTGAGAACTGTATCTTGATTTTCTGGCCGCAGAAGGAGTCTGTGTACTGAGCATAGCTTGAGCCTATATGAGACTTCAAAGCCCACCCTCACAGTGACACACTTCCTCCAACAAGGCCACACCTCCTAATAGTATCAATCCTATTTTTTTTTAAACCACCATGTGTGCTTTGCTGTAACAAAACACTGGTGTCTAGATGGGTTAAACAAGAGAAATTTATTTTTCACATTCTAGAGGTTAGCAGTCCAAAACCAAGGGTCAAGACATAGTAAGGGCAGTTAATTAAAATTATTTTTTTAAAATTTATTTTTTTCCCATACAATACATTCCTACTGCATTTTCCTCCCCCTCCACTCCTCCCAGTCTTCCCCCACCTCCCCAGACTCTCTGCTCCTCCCTTTCCTTTCATATGCAATAAGAGTAGACACAAACCCTCAAATTAAGGTTGGATAAGGCAGCTCAGCTGGAGGATAAGGGTCTCAAGAGTAGGTAAAAGAGTCAGAGACACCCTTACTCCCACTGTTAGCAGTTACACAAAAGCCCCAAGCTAAACAATCACAACATATTTGCAGTGGAAATCAGTGCAGATCCAAGCAGATCTGTGATTTGCACTTCAGTCTCTGTGAGCCTGTAAGAGTCTGCTTGGTTGATTCTGTGGGCCATGTTCTCCTTGTGTCCATGACCCTCTGCCTCCTACAATTCTCCCTCCCTCACTCCTTAGGATTCCCTGAGCTCTGCCTAGTGTATATTATGATCTATGAGTATAGTAGAATATCACTAGGAACCGTTTCATTGATACTTGCCCCCCGCCCCCAGTCATGTGTTTGGTTCTATTCTACGTCTCTGCACCACCCAGCTTCTGGTTCCTGGCCATCAAGGCTGGGTTCCCACTCCTGGCTTGGGCATCAAGTTAAACCAGTCATTGGTTTGGCAACTCCTATAAGGTCTGAACCACCATTGCTCCAGCATATCTTGTAGGCAGGACAGGTTGTAGGTCAAAGATTTTGTGACTGGTGTGGTATCCTCCATCTGGAAGCCTTGCTGGGTAAAAGAAGATGGCTGGTTCAGCCTCTTTATCCTTTATTACTAAGAGTCCTTACTAGGGTCACCCTCTTAAATTCCAGAAAGTTTCCACTGTACCAGGTTTCCACATCACCCCCAAATGGCCACCAATTCTAGTCCTCTCTCTTCATACTCTTTCCCTCATTTCTCCTTCTCCTGTCTGATCTCTCCTGTTCCCATCCCTGCCCACCTTCAGTGCACCAACAAAATCTATTTTTAACCCTTCCCAGGGTTATCCATGAGTCCCCACCTGCCTCCTCCAGAGCCCTCCTTGCTACTTAGCCTTTCTGGGTCTGTGGATTGTAGCATAATTATCATTTGCTCAAAAGTTAATGTCCACCTATAAGTGAGTAATACCATATTTGTCTTTCAGGGTCTAGGTTACCGCATTCAGGATTTCTTTTCTAGATCTAGCCATTTCCTTGCAAATTTCATGTCTATTTTTTTTAAATTGCTGAGTAATATAAAAATCCATTGTGTAAATGCACCATATTTTTTTATTCGTTTTTTAGTTGAGGGATGTCTAGATTGTTTCTAGTTTCTAGCTATTACAAATAGAGCTGTTATGAACATAGTTGAGCAAGCATTCCTGCAGTGTGGTAGAGCATCCTTTGGGTATATGCCCAAGAGTGGTATAGCTGGGCCTTGTGCTAGATCTATTCCCAGTTTTCTGAGGAACTGCCATATTGATTTCCATAGTAGCTGTACCAGTTTGCACAGCCACCAGCAATGGAGGAGTGTTTCCCTTACTCCACATCCTCTCCAGCATGAGCTGTCATTTGTGTTATTGATCTCAACTATTCTGACAGGTGTAAGATGGAATCTCAAAGTTGTTTTTATTTGCATTTCCCTAATGGCTAAAGATGTTGAACATTTCTCTAAATGTTTCTCAGCCATTTGAGATTTTCTCTATTGAGAATTCTGTTTAGTTCTGTACCACATTTTTTAAATTTATTTTTATAGTCTTTTTTTTAATCCATGTATCCCCTTGTTCCATCTCCCTTCCCCCTCTTGACCCCCCTGGTCAGCCTTCAGCCTCCCTCCTCATCATCCCCCCACCCCCTCCTGAGAAAGGGCAAAAGGTACCAAGGTGGATTAGCTCAGCATCCACTCCAGGCAAGTACGATTTCTTCATCCTAATATCCAGACTGGGTTAGGTGTTCCTCTGGAGGGAATGGGCTCCAAGGTGCCAGTCCATGAACAGAAAGAAAGTCTGAACCCTCCCCTTGAGGCTCCAAATATTGCCTGTGACAGTGGACAGTTGCCTATCCTTGAAGGGCTTAGTTCCTTTTCCAGATGGTTCCCAGGTGACTGTTCTTGACTCAGTGAGCTCCCCAGAGCTCCGGCCAGCCATCACTGTGAGAATTTTCCTCATAGTCTCTATCCCCTTACTCATATAGAGTCTCTTCTCCTGCTATCAGCAGGACCAGGGACTCAGCCCAGTGCTCAACTATATATCCCTGCCTCTACCTCTATTCATTGTTGGATGTAAGTTCTATGATAGCATTTGGAGTGGTTATTCATTTGACTGTGGGGGAAGTCCTGTCTAGGCAACACCTTCGCTGTGGGTTGGAGACCTAGCCAGGGACATCCTGTGAGTTCTTGAAGGTTTCCCTAGCACCCGGTATTTTTCCAACCCCACATTGGCTTCCTCTATTAAGATCTCCATCCCATTTTTAAATTGAATTATTTGGTTTGATAATGTCTAGTTTCTTAAGCTGTTATTTTTATTTCGGATATTAACTCTCTATAGGATGTAGAGTATGGCCACGCCCAGAGATTTATGTGAGTGCTGTGAATTCAAACTCAGGTCCTCATGCTTGATAACAAGTACTCTGACTCACTGAGTCATATCCCCAGCCCTAGATTTTTTTTTAAAACAAACTATATATAAATTTGCAACGTGGCATGCAGAAAGTACTAGGTCAGATATGTATAGATCCATAGATATTTGATCACATTATTTAAGAAAATATTTGTTAATTATCATTGCCAATTTCATCTGTCAAGTCCTAAGTATTAGGAAGCTCTCAAGCTTACAGAAGCAGTATTCTTAAAATTCTGAGTTTCAGTAGACAACTTGAATATTATTCCTGGTGTAACAAATACAGCCATTGTTTTCTTTTCAGGGCAGACTTACTCTATTCATTTTTAGGAACTGTCTTTCAATGGAGCAAATGTAGTTTGTCACTCTTTTTATTTTTCAAGTAAAAATAGTGTTTCAAGAAAAAAAAAAGTCTCTACCTTGGCTCAAAGCTTCATAACATGAGCAAATGATCTTGAGACAATTGTGTATTGGGAAGCAGAAAACCAACAAGCTCCACCTAGAGATGTCCTTAGTTATGACACATGTGTGCACACTAAGGAGTCAGGAGATGCTCCCACCCTGGGTAACTGAAGACACACTCCAAGTGGCCCCATTTCTTCCTTTGGTTTGCTATAGTTGAATGATGAAACTGACTTCTCAGTCCCCTAGGGCTTTCTGAGTACATCTGCGCATGACATGCTTGGATGAAAGGGGAGGAAATCAGAGAGGAGTGTAGTCCTCCGTGGAGGACTTTCCCTCAGGCAGGTACCCCTCAATCGAGGGTTCTGTATACTCCACCCTAAGCACTGCATGCTGAAATCACTCCATGGAAGTGTGCCAAGGCAGTAGAAGCAAAGGCGGGCTGTCAGGAAGAGTCCCTGTGTCTTGCAGGCTTGGAACAAAGTTCCACCTTTCTTAAGGTCTCTTTCAGCTTCTGACTCCACTCTGTTCTCTCTGTGTCCATCATCCGCACGGACACAGGCACTGGATGTGTCAATTGTCTTCTCTGAGGCTGTACAGGGAGAGTGCAAGTCTCAAAAGATAACGCTCAGCTATGTTTCTAAATAAGAAATGATCCTTGAGCTTTGCTCTGTTTGGGGACCTGAAAATAGGTCAACATCTGAGTCCTCCTGGGGATGTCTTGGTTTTGCTCGTTTCTTTGGAGATGGGGGATGCTGCTTACTGGATTGCTCTCGGTGACTTGCCCAGCCTGTTTTCTTCTTCAATACAGAATCATCTGCGCAAGGGTGGCATCATCTACAGCAAGCAGGGCCCTCATCAATCATCAATCAAGAAAATGCTCTATTGACTTGGCTACAGGCCAATCTGATGGAGGCAATTCTTTAATTAAGATTCCCTCTTCCAACATAGGTCTAGCTTTGTGTCAAGTTTGACAAATTCAACCAACACCTACACACACACACACACACACACACACACACACACACACACACACACATCCCTCTGTGTGTATACACAAGTACCAGTATCCATTGTGGCCAGAAGAAGGTGGCACATTGCTTGGAGCTGGAGTTCTGGGCCCTAGCATGAGCCAAGGCTACTTTGTGGGTACTGGGAAGCCAACTCTGGTCCTCTGGGGCAGTAGTGGTACTCACTCTTAACCATAAACTTAGTCATTTCTCCAGCCCCAAGGTCCTTCTTTAAGAAATTTAAAAGCAATTATCATTATTATTATTATATAAATGGAGGTCGGAGGACTCTGGGTGTCACCACTCCCCTGCTACCTTCTGGGCTTTAGGGATAAAATTAGGCTCTTCAGGCTTCTGTTGCTGGGTGGCTGCTATGTTTATCCCACTGAGCCACCTTTCTGGCTCAAGGTGCTGATTTTATCTTTCTTCCAGGCCCTTTCCCTCGTTGGAGGCTTTTGGGGCTGAAACATTTTACCCAGGAGTTAGTTTCAGCATTCTGCTTTCCCAGCATACATTGCTTTTATTATAGGCCTGCAGGGACATTTCTGAGGTAGCTGGATGACAGCGGTTACAAATGCTGCCTGTGAACCTGGTGCTCAGGGAGATCAGGTCCTGTCCCCCTAGGCAGTCTTGGCTCTGGCTGGACAGACTCTCCGGGATGCTGCCAGGCTTCAGATCCCCTGGCTGTGTCTCATCTTGCTTTTAGTTAAATCAGCTGTGACACCCGGCAGAGTCATGCAGCCCTCTGGGGGGCTAAACAAAGCCTTAGATGCTGTTGACAGGCGTGTTCCAGGGACTCGGCCCCAGCGATGACCCGGAACTCTTGAGGGTAGAGTCTGTTAATTTTGCACAGATGAGGGATGAAGATGGCCGGGGTCAGAAGGCTGTCTGTCCCAGCTCTGAAATTCAACTTTACAGAAGGATTTTGTGAGGAGAGAGACAAAGAGAAAGGTGGCCAGGGAAGGCAGACAGGTAGGACAATGGCTCACTCCACAGTGACACTGTTAGCAGGTGGCCTGACTGTGTTGATGGAAGCAGTATCCACAGAGACTGTCGTGGGGTTTCAAGAGTGTAAAAGGTTTCTGCTATTGCTGTTTGTTTTTGCCGTAGCTTTGTAATCAAGCAAAACATCACTGTAGGGGGTGGGTGGCTCAGTAGGCAGAGTGCTTACTTCACAACCCAGATGACCAGAGTGTCAATTCCAGGAGCCTCATAAAAGAGGCCGGCTGTGGTAATACATACTTGTAAGCCTAGTGCCGAGGAGGCAGAGACAGGTGAGTCATTGGGGCCCAGTGGCCGGTTGGCTCAGTCTACTTTGTGAGTCCCAGATCAGTGAGAGACCTTCTCTCAAAACAAAATTAACAAAAAAACAAGAGATACGGCACCTGAATGAGGACAGTCTACTTTGCCCATGAACAAGCACACATTTGTGCATGTCTATGTGCAGGTAACAGAGAAATAAAACTGAAACTGCAATAAACCCAAATACACCTGGAATGGTGCAAGATGAGACAGGAACTGTAGCTGTGCTGAGCCTTTCTGCTCCCTGCCCTGACTCTCAGGCTGGAGAGAGAGAGAGAGAGAGAGAGAGAGAGAGAGAGA